>JAGXEW010000316.1:0-168476 GCA_030684275.1 Acipenser oxyrinchus oxyrinchus | reverse complement strand
CAGTCAGCTCAGATTTTATAAGTTGTCTACAATATTGCTTGTGTGCTTTTTACAGCTCAGAATGAAAGTGAAGCACAGAATAAAAGGCTGTCAAGGTCATTGCCTAGCATGGTCAGCGAGTGCCACCTTGCAAGAAGACTGTGCTGGAGCCTCTTGTGTCTCAACTGCTGTCCTTCTAACCTCTTCTCAAGTAC
Organism: Acipenser oxyrinchus oxyrinchus; assembly: GCA_030684275.1. NCBI lineage: Eukaryota > Metazoa > Chordata > Actinopteri > Acipenseriformes > Acipenseridae > Acipenser > Acipenser oxyrinchus. The sequence continues at coordinate 168,282 of JAGXEW010000316.1, read as the reverse complement.
ACATGTATTTATTAAGGAACTACTGTGTAAATACATAGTCATTAGACACACAATGTAAAGTGTTACCCTGTTTTGTTAGGAAATGTAACCGCTGCCCATTTTTATATAAGCAATGTGGGCATGCACATCTTCCCTTATAGTGTGAACTTCTTATTGAATGAATAAACACAAACCACTGAGGTGTCAACATGGAGAAACATTCATCTGGAATTGAGGAGCATAACCTTTCTCTAAAGCCTCTCAACACATCTTGTATTGCCCTGATCCAAACGCACCTGATCAAAGGGCAGCTTATGGGAAATGCTTTCCTTCCCAAAACATCTGCCAAGCAGTTTGTGACAGGTTTCTATCGGATTGCTTTTTTATGTCAGGGAGCGATCGTCAGGTGCCCAGAGAAAACACATCAAGCCAAAGGCTGAGAAGCAAGCTGACACATCTCCTATCCTAGATCTTCAGCAGCTGAGGTCTGAGAGTGATGGATAAGAAAGGGTTAGGGTTAGGGTTAGGGTTAGGGTTAACAACACACACATGGCGAACAATATATAAAATAGCACCATCAACTTGTCTTGATTAGTGTCTTATATCATTGCATTGCCCCAGGGAATATGCTTAATTAATAAACATTCATCAGACCTGTCCTGTGAAACATATTCTCTCATTTATTATTGCAGGTTGTTATCACAAAGCTAGACAGACACTCTCAGACAGCTGGGAGTTAATCACCACTGTGTGGGAAGATCCTGGTCTGCCTTTCCTGGCATTGTAACAGTAGGACCTGGAACAATAAATCTATCCGGGATTCCCATATGTAATCAAGGCTTTATGGAGAACCTTTATCATACAGAATAGAATCTGATATCTATAGCATTACAGTACAATGTTGGTTAGGGGTTACAGTCTGTTAAAATCAATTCCATTCTCTGAGCTCGCTCACAGAGTGGCCAGGGTTTAAACTCTAGGGACAGTTCTGTTTCTATACAGTATATTCTGTTTACACTATATAAGACAGCCTGCATCATGTTCCATTCCATTCATCATTACTATTCATTAGCTCTAGTTGCTGTGGGTGTACAGATTACGGCACAGTTTTAATCGATCAATCTGTTAATGGGCAGCGACATTGCTGGTATATAAATTTAACCAATGAGATGCAACTTCATGAAGTGCATATTCAGTCAGCATCATTATTTAAAGGGCAAGTGAGAAATATGACAGGGCTTTGAAGTGCCACTGCAATAAGTTACGAAGCAGCAAGTCAGCTACAGCAGCTGCAGCAGGAATAGGTTGAAGGAATAGAGAGGCATTGGTAAATTTGACTTGCTCAAACAATGCTCCTTTTCATGACCTTCTGCTCAGACACATTGCCAGTGGAACCTTGAAATCACACACACACAAAACACAAAGAGTTAAAGCTATTGTACAGTTAAGCTATGAACCGACTGTCATATCTGATTGATTTGATTGAAAAGACATCAGCATCAAAAGGCACAGATCCAGCTGTATAGACTGTATTACCAGACCTTGAGAAATGCTTGCACTGTTCAAGAATGGGTACGGTATAAAGCAATACATCTTCAGCAATAACCCATCTTGAGTGCTAGATCATATACACACAAAAGATGAAGCGATAAAAAGAGAGCATTTGATTTCCCATGCTTCGTCCTTTGTGACGCTTTGTTATAATTCAGATATTCATGTACCCTGCATGGAAGGCAGTCAGCTGCTGACAGAGCATCCTGCTTTCCTGGACGTGCAGGCCGCCACAGCGACCCTAGCAAGTGGTGGTTGACCTTGCAAAACAAAATGGCACACATTTATTTTCCAGTACATTATTGTTTCAGCTATATTTTTACAGACAGGATGGATTATTGTGAATTCACTACCTGTCATCCTAATTCTGCATCTTTCCTTTTTGAAGGAGACAGCTGATGAACCTGGCACTGGGGGATCACTGTGGTAGGGTTGGGGTTTGGGGGTTAGGGTCAAGGAATAACAATTACAGGGTATCTAATTTAATGCTATCTCAAACTTATGAGTTATACTGAAAACAAGAGAAACTTATCCCTATTTCAGAGGAGCATACTGTGTGCAGTGGATATGCACAAGTACACAGTCCCATTACAGCAATGTAACCCTGCATAAATGTCTTGCTGAAAACCTTTTTTCAGGGTGCTGACAAAATCTCACCCTCAGGCTGTTAAGCAGCTATCGCTAAGCCAAGAATGTCTTTTGTTCTTTTTTGTCTCCCTGTGTAACAATGTTGTCCTCCGCAGAGCGAACTCTCTGGCTTACTGCCTGGTACTTTTGGCGCTGCTTGGATGAACTGTTAGATTTTTGATTTATAAAGCTGCTATGCTGATCAAGGTCAAGGCAGTTTTCTTCCCTCCAAAGATCTCAAACAGTAACCAGAGTGTAACAGAGCCGAGTCTGTGTGAGTTTCTGTTGGGAACATAATCTGAATTCCGACGGTCGGAAGTGGGTTTTTCCGTACATTTCCACAATACTGTTTACACCCTATCGATTCACATCCAGCCATTGTCCTGGTGTTGCTTTGTTTTATAACATTTAAAGAGCTTGAATCTGACATTTTCATTCTTGCAATCTTACTTGGAATACAGCCCCATTTACTGGGCTGGTCTGGAATCGTTACTTATGAAGCTATCACCCTTCATGAAAAGTTGGACTTGTCTGGTAATAACTGTGTTGAACAGTAAGGCTTTATTTCTTCTGGATTTAGAGAGCCAGTAAGCTAAAAACACAAGTGTTGAGCTGATGATGGAGCTGCCAGATTGTGTGCACTCAGAGGCAAATAGAAAACAGCTAGAGGGCTGAGCACAGTGGGGTGAATCTTGGACACCCTGCCGTAAGCAGTTTCCAGAATCACAGAGGGGATTGTTTTTTGAGGTACTGCCAGAGCAAGCGGTTCAGAATCTGTCAGTCAGTGGCATCACAAAGGGGCTGCCTTACCATTGCACTCAGAGTCACATTAATACTGCATGACTTTCACCTGAGTGGAGAGGGCTGTGTGAAAGAGTTCTGAACCTTGATCACATATCCTGCTCTGTACAAATGAGTCTCAATGAGAGAGGGATTCAGCAGAACTCTTGGCAGTTGCTAAGTGACAGTTGCGATAGTTGGTGTAGCAGATGGTGGCCCGTGTGCCTCTATGTGTTATTCAAATCCTCGATGGAATAATAAAGAGAACAAATTTACCAAGAATCACAACTTTCTGGAACATTAAATGATGACTGATAGCTCAACTATTGAGGTCACTCTCAAGCTCCATTGAGCAATATTTGTCAGAAAGCCAAAAATAGAAGGGCTATAATTATCTGAAAGCTTTTGCAAGAGGGATTTAGTGATATACTCCACAGTATCATTATCATCTTTTTATTTGTCATTCTAATACTGCAATGGTTAGAAATATATTTATGTGTCACCACTGTACTGTATGCATTAAACCTGAGATTAAAAGCAAATTGAATTGTCTTAAATGTCATTTTAGATTAGAAAGGGGCCCAGCTCTCAGCACTTGGTACAAACCCATCCTGCACAGCTCCCTGTGCACGGCTCTCATTCCATACTGCTTGCTCGCCACTATTCTTTTAACAGCATTCAATGTTCGGGTGTGCATTGATCAAAGTCTTAAACAGCACGCACAATCCTCTCTTTTATATCTTTCTCCCTCACACATTGCAGCAGGGGTCCGTGTAGCTAACCAGCACCAGGACTCTGCAGCGTGACTGCCTGCCAAGTGTCCTGATTTCAATACGAAACAACTTGTCAGGGAGCTCTTTGCAAAACTTACTATGATGATTATCTTTCTATCTGTCTGTATATCTATTGTACAGAAACTGTACTGTCCCATTCCAGTTCCATCTGTTAAGAGTCCAGGATTTAGTCCCACCAGCTTCCAAACATGCTGTTTAAATCTGCATTGTATTCCAGTGTACACAAGGCAGCAGTAACAGACTGAGAGTTCAGCTAGGAGGCATTACTTATTCCATTCACATCCACACAATAACTGGAATAAAACAAACAAATAAACAAAAAGGACAATCCATTCTGTAGGGCAGGAGTTCACAATTCAGGCTTTCGAGATCTTGGGCTCTTCTAGTGGATCTCCACCTGTACTCTAAATTACTAACTCTTTCTGGGTCCTAATTGATTATTTAATGATACCTCTAAAACCTGGAGGACCCGTGAGGATCGGATTTGTGCCCCTTGCTGTAGGGGCTCTGCTGGAACAAGGCTGGATAGGTAATGGCCCTTGCAAAAAACAACCTGCATCTGGAGTCACAGATGAGTTGCCAATCCTCAGTATAAATGTATGCAAATGCATGTCTTCGAGTAATTTGTTGGTGCGCACTCCTGAGATGTGCAATTAGGAAAACACATGATGACAGAGGGAGCTCAGTTAAAGGTTTGGACGTGGAGATGTGCGATAAGGAAAACACATGATGACAGGGGAGCTCAGTTAAAGGTGTGGACGTGGAGATGTGTGATTAGGAAAACACATGATGACAGAGGGAGCTCAGTTAAAGGTGTGGACGTGGAGATGTGCAATTAGGAAAACACATGATGACAGAGGGAGCTCAGTTACAGGTGTGGACGTGGAGATGTGCAATTAGGAAAACACATGATGACAGAGGAGCTCAGTTACAGGTGTGGACGTGGAGATGTGCGATTAGGAAAACACATGATACAGTGAGAGCTCAGTTAAAGGTGTGGACGTGGAGATGTGTGATTAGGAAAACACATGATGACAGAGGGAGCTCAGTTACAGGTGTGGGCGTGGAGATGTGCAATTAGGAAAACACATGATGACAGAGGGAGCTCAGTTACAGGTGTGGACGTGGAGATGTGCGATTAGGAAAACACATGATACAGTGAGAGCTCAGTTAAAGGTGTGGACCTGGAGATGTGTGATTAGGAAAACACATGATGACAGAGGGAGCTCAGTTACAGGTGTGGACGTGGAGATGTGCAATTAGGAAAACACATGATGACAGAGGGAGCTCAGTTAAAGGTGTGGACGTGGAGATGTGCAATTAGGAAAACACATGATGACAGAGGGAGCTCAGTTAAAGGTGTGGACGTGGAGATGTGTGATTAGGAAAACACATGATGACAGGAGAGCTCAGTTAAAGGTGTGGACGTGGAGATGTGTGATTAGGAAAACACATGATGACAGGGAGAGCTCAGTTAAAGGTGTGGACGTGGAGATGTGTGATTAGGAAAACACATGATGACAGAGGGAGCTCAGTTAAAGGTGTGGACGTGGAGATGTGTGATTAGGAAAACACATGATGACAGGGAGAGCTCAGTTAAAGGTGTGGACGTGGAGATGTTTTGCTTGCTGGTTTCATCAGAGAAGAGTCCCGACATATGCGAACGCAAAGGGTTCATTTTGCTTTGCAACAACAATTCCACAGTAGGTCGCTGTACCAGCATTCTCACTGCTGCACGTCTGAACCTCTTTCCAGTTACACACGCAGATAGATTAAAAGGCAGGAGTTGTTGTTTTTTTGTAAGCAGATGGAAGGTGGATTCAGCTTTTCAATAACAATTAACTGCACACACAAAAACAAACTAGCAGACCCCATTTTAATCAGCTGAATTGTTTGCTGCTTTCTGTTGTCACTGATTGCAGTTCAAAGTCACTGCGCATTTAGCTTTTTATTTCGTGTGTGAAATTAATATGAACAGCTGTTTACGCCAGGTATGTAAAAAAAAACGTCTCAGTGTAATTACAAGCAATTATATCTTACTTATCAATATTACTAATCTCCTCTAATAAACAAATCAACAGCATGCTTTCTTATAAACATATTAAACCAAAATAAAAGTTCTGCTATGACCGGTTGATTCCAGCTGCACAGTACATTGGTAAACCTGCCAGCAAATTGTATTGCTGTAATTGTTATACATTAGAGGAATACAAAAAACAAACAAACCTAAGATAAAAACACAGAAAACAACGACGTAGAACTATACTCAATATAAAGTACTAACAGAGGTGATATAAACAGTGCAAGGAGGAGACACGCACAGAAGATGAGGTGAGCTGTGATATTTCCTTTCTTTTCTTGGGAAAGATATATAATGAAAACAAACAGAATGAAACACACACATAGGTATTTGTAGCGTGTATTTCATTTTGCAGCGGTGCCCACTATAAGCAGAATAAACAATTGCTGAGGGCAGCATAAGAATGACCCTTTTAAGAGGATTTCTGTGTCTCAACATCCCAAAGCAACATTTACTTTCTGTTTAAAAGAAGTGTATTTTAATTCACTGGGTGTTGCATGTTTTAATTTGAAGAGCAAAAACTAAACAAAAGGTGACACACATCTGTATTATTTTCAAATCGGTTTTCAAGAGTCCGTCACGTGAACCAAGGGATCTAAAAGTGTTGCTAGGGCCTCTCATTGGCACGCAGTGTCTGTGACTGAAGTCGTGAGATTAACAGAACGGATCTGTGGAGTAGAACAGGAAGGGGCTGCCTCTTCAAATGGCAGCGTAAGCAAGGCAGACATGATTGGCAGCGTGCAATATGTTCACAAATCTACCAGAGGCAGGTAGGATGAGGGAGTGGGAGTGGGAGTGACAGGCTGTTTAGCAGATGCCAGCTCGTACTTATCCCTTTCTGTCTCTCTGTATCTCAAGTTTCTTTACTTTACAAACTGAATTTACAGCTGGCAAAAGTAATAAACTGTACTTTCCAAAAGTTTTGTACTGCGTAACTTTCAGTAAAAATAATAAATATATATATATATATATATATATATATATATATATATATATATATATATATATATATATATATATATATATATACACCGGGATTATGGGAAGTGTCTCGTTGTATAAACTGAATTGGGTTTTCAATGACTAAATTTAGTTTATTGCCTTGATTTATTTTGAATTATTTTGTAGCGTGTATACCATGTAAATATTTCCTATTACTTGCTTTCATCAATCACATCTGTTTTTTTTAAATTAAAGTATAAAAATGCATTGGGCAAAAACAGTGTATAACGCTTTCAGATCAATTCAGCACATTAAATCTGCCAAAAGATGCACATTAAGCCATATGTTTACCACCTGTTATTTTATGGTGGTAAAAGCACATCCTGTCATCCCTCATACATTACCCTTGTTAAGAAATATGGGCTGAGATGGAAGTTTGTGGATTTCTAAGACCTAAAAAGGCCCAAATGGTAGGGTGCCATAAATCTCACTGATGTATCCACTGGAAGTATAAACAGACTATCAGGCTAATGCAGCTCTAACAGGTACACTGTCTGCTTCCCATCATTATTTCTAAAGGGGACAAAAAATGTTCTAGTTTCTAGTTTTTGTCATGGCATGTTGAGTGAGGAACACTGAAATAAAATAAAAAATACATAACTGCTGTAAACATTAACCATGAAATGGTTGAAAAGCCCTGTCTGGCCAGCATAATTGAATATCCATAATATCTGTTGTTAAGCAGTGTGAGGTGTCTGGTATATAAGAGCCCATTCTTTTTTTTCAGAGCTTGCTTTTGTTTGGAGTGTGCAGCCACACTGAGTCCTGGCTCTTCTGTGGTCCATGGACTGGAAAGTGATCACTGGCAAAGCCTGCCGCATTTTCTTTCTAGCAATTGTATACTGACTCCTGTTCTTCCACTGTATCCAGTGAGCAGAATAATGAATATTTATCAGAATTAAAAAATAAAATATGCCAACTGTTATCATAGCTCCTAATTACCCTGATGGCTAATGATTGTTAAGTTGTTCGATGCAAATTGGACAGACATTAAAAATGACAATTAAACAGGTTATTTATCACTTACCCCAACCATAATGGCTGGCTTGACCATGATTTTGTGATTCAACATTTTATAAATGAGAATCATTAAGGATTTAATATGGAACGATTTCAGATTTTAATATGTGGATTATTTGCAGCTATTACAGTTCCCGGGGACACTGACATTGGCTTATTCACTCGAGGCTCCGTCTGAATATAATTGATTTGTCAATTCAAAATTAGCATGCATGCATATTCATATTTATTTAAAGCAAACCTGAACATCTTGAATTGAAAAAAGAACCAAAACACGAGCACGGAATCATGGCCAGAAACATACTAATGAACTGATGCACTTGTTCCCATTGTATTAATGTGTGTGTGTATATATATATATATATATATATATATATATATATATATATATATATATATATATATATATATATATATATATCAGTGCTTAGTGCTAATGAAGACATGCTGTAAAACCCCAAATCAACCTTGTTTTAATGTTTTAATGTGATTAAAATGCACAGTTCAAAAATATTGTCTGATTAACATGCACACAGTTCAATAATATTGTCTGATTCAATTCCTTGTTATTCTACTGAAACTCAACAACGTTTAGAGTTACATTTGTATACTACATTCTCAAAAATCTCTCCGCTGTCATTCGTAGACTTTAAAAAGATCCACTCCAGGCTTTACAGTATAGAGGCAGTAAACAACCTTCAAAAGACTGAATGGCTTTTAAACTGAAGAATCTAATCCATAACTATTCATTGGCTAAATTCATTTGGTTATTTAATTCCAACTACATAAGTGTTGGCCCATTGCCTCGTATTCCAACACAAACCTCAATTAGTAAAAGCCCTGTCCCACAGATCTACCAATAATCGTCAAAGGCTTTCATTCAAACTTTAAAGGGGATATATCAGAATCAAATTCACAGCCAAAAAAACTTGTACTTTACAGGATTAAAACAGATTGTGCCCCACTTTGCTGGAACTTCCAAACAGCTGCTGCCGTTGTCTCTGTATGCAGAGTCAGTAGAACATGCTTTGTGTGTGGAAGCATATGGCTGCTTGGAATGTGAAGACCCGGGGGGAATTCTGTGTGTGTGAGATAGAGTTTGAGCCTCTTCATTTTATTAATTAATAAGCATCTGCAGACATGTATCAATGAAATGCCACTGGTGCAAAGCCTCATGCCCTGGCATAATTAGAAGATTTCTTAGAATGCTTCATTTCAGGTTGTGTTGATATAGACTATTATTATTGACAACCATGTATTACTGTTGTTATAATATAAGTATTCATATATTACTGATTGTTCATAATGTATCTTTAAACTTCAGGTCAGGACATGTATTGCAGCAGTTGTAGTGGATTTTTTAGGTGTATTGTACAGTGAAGATTAATAAACTGATGATGCAATTAAAGGATTTTGAACATTTTTCCAGCAGAAGAAATAACTATCATCTATCATCCCCTCTGAAAAGACATGGACTGTTCCATATCCGAGTGCGTCAAGCTAGAGGATATTAAAGAACTATCATCTATCATCCCCTCTGAAAAGACATGGACTGTTCTATATCCGAGTCGTCAAGCTAGAGGATATTAAAGAACTATCATCTATCATCCCCTCTGAAAAGACATGGACTGTTCTATATCCGAATGCAAGCTAGAGGATATTAAAGCTTACAGTTTAAAGTATTGACCCCTTGAACTTTGCGACCTTTTGCCACATTTCAGGCTTCAAACATAAAGATATGAAACTGTAATTTTTGTGAAGAATCAACAACAAGTGGGACACAATCATGAAGTGGAACGAAATTTATTGGATATTTCAAACTTTTTAACAAATAAAAACTGAAAAATTGGGCGTGCAAAATTATTCAGCCCCTTAAGTTAATACTTTAGGCGCCACCTTTTGCTGCGATTACAGCTGTAAGTCGCTTGGGGTATGTCTCTATCAGTTTTGCACATCGAGACTGAAATTTTTGCCCATTCCTCCTTGCAAAACAGCTCGAGCTCAGTGAGGTTGGATGGAGAGCATTTGTGAACAGCAGTTTTCAGTTCTTTCCACAGATTCTCGATTGGATTCAGGTCTGGACTTTGACTTGGCCATTCTAACACCTGGATATGTTTATTTGTGAACCATTCCATTGTAGATTTTGCTTTATGTTTTGGATCATTGTCTTGTTGGAAGACAAATCTCCGTCCCAGTCTCAGGTCTTTTGCAGACTCCATCAGGTTTTCTTCCAGAATGGTCCTGTATTTGGCTCCATCCATCTTCCCATCAATTTTAACCATCTTCCCTGTCCCTGCTGAAGAAAAGCAGGCCCAAACCATGATGCTGCCACCACCATGTTTGACAGTGGGGATGGTGTGTTCAGGGTGATGAGCTGTGTTGCTTTTAAGCCAAACATAACGTTTTGCATTGTTGCCAAAAGTTCGATTTTGGTTTCATCTGACCAGAGCACCTTCTTCCACATGTTTGGTGTGTCTCCCAGGTGGCTTGTGGCAAACTGTAAACGACACTTTTATGGATATCTTTAAGAAATGGCTTTCTTCTTGCCACTCTTCCATAAAGGCCAGATTTGTGCAGTATCACGACTGATTGTTGTCCTATGGACAGAGTCTCCCACCTCAGCTGTAGATCTCTGCAGTTCATCCAGAGTGATCATGGGCCTCTTGGCTGCATCTCTGATCAGTCTTCTCCTTGTATGAGCTGAAAGTTTAGAGGGACGGCCAGGTCTTGGTAGATTTGCAGTGGTCTGATACTCCTTCCATTTCAATATTATCGCTTGCACAGTGCTCCTTGGGATGTTTAAAGCTTGGGAAATCTTTTTGTATCCAAATCCGGCTTTAAACTTCTCCACAACAGTATCTCGGACCTGCCTGGTGTGTTCCTTGTTCTTCATGATGCTCTCTGCGCTTAAACGGACCTCTGAGACTATCACAGTGCAGGTGCATTTATCACGGAGACTTGATTACACACAGGTGGATTCTATTTATCATCATTAGTCATTTAGGTCAACATTGGATCATTCAGAGATCCTCACTGAACTTCTGGAGAGAGTTTGCTGCACTGAAAGTAAAGGGGCTCCATGATTTTGCACTAATTTTTCAGTTTCCAATTGTTAAAAAGTTCTGAAATGTCCAATAAATTTCAGAGTCCACTTCATGACCGTGTCCCACTTGTCGTTGATTCTTCAACAAAAACTGGACAGATGCATGTCTCTAAAACTGTTTGAAGCCTGAAATGTGGCAAAATGTAACGTTCAAGCTAGAGGATATTAAAGCTTATATTCTGCATACTTTTATCCAATCCAATCAACTCAATGTTTTGCTTAATTTCCAAATACAAGCATTTCAAGGTTTAGAAGAGATATGCATTGTACAGTTAAGTACAGTAAGACTTGTATTTGTTTGTAAGAAAAGGAGAATAGCTGAACATGTTCATAGTGATTCATTGGATCTCAAAACGATTATCTGACAATGAAACATTTTAGCATGACTTTGCCCTGAAACTACTGCCTCTTTGCAATAAGAGATACACACTGACACTTTAAACACGATGGTTTACTGTCACAGATTATTAGATTTTCAACATCTCAGGCATTCCCCTATATTTGTAATACTGACTACTTCATTTGACACATTGTCCATTAACTCCAGAAGCAAGAGTAATGCTGCTATTTTCAGGTTTTAACAAATACCACTAGACTATATACACCTGAACATTAGGAGAACTAGAAGGAGTTATAATTGTAGTTTTAGGCTGTACGCAGACCCTACAGAACAGTTTAATGATGGGCTGGGTTCTCTTGTGAAATGAATTACATGAAGCACTCTGCTAATGCGGCAGATTGCTTTATACTAATCATTTTAGTAGCTCAGCCACCGGCTCTTTCAACCTTGGGTGCAGGACCCCATCTTGTTCTCAGTGAAAGTCCTCATAAATACAGAATTTCTATTTCATGGTGGCTTAAGGTTGTATCTCTTTGTGAAGTTCACAGTAGTTTCACAGAACCACGAACCTTGACATATATATGTGGCAAATTATTTAACTGATGTGGGTAGTAAGTATAGGGGAGTGATGGCAAGACTCAAACAGCAAAGACAATGGGCCAGGGTAGCTTACAGTGTACTGATGTGACATTCAAAACAGGTATCACTGCAGGCAAAGTGGTGCCAGCTTCTGCAAACCACACAGATATAACACAAGCTTATATACAGGTCCTTGTCAGGATAATATAAACATCGCCCTCTGAAAACGTCATTTATTCTGCTCGGTGTAGCGGAAAGAACCTAGAGGAGGAAAAACATATGCTCTGCCTGGTATCAGGCTGGCCCACTGTCACTGTCCTGGAGTGCCTGAAGACTCCTGTGCGTGGAGTCAGAGAAGAAACGCCTTCTGGGTATTGTGTCCTGAGATGCTTCTGTTGACAAACTCTGAACAAAAAGTCTGCTGCACTACTATTAGATTTTTTTTTTGAAAGAGCAGACACCCAATTTTCACACAAAAGTTGTGCACAGTAGTTTCCGTAACATGCAGAGTGCTTGGGCAGGAAGGCAGGAGCACTGCACAGTGCAAGTGATCGTCTGGGAGCTCTGTCTAAGCCTCACTGAAAGGAACTCATTCCCGTCTCCTGACTGCCAACAGTTCCAGATTCAGCCCATTGCGTCTCCATTCCCGGAGAGCAGGAGGAATCGACGGCCCGTCTCTTTGCCAGCTGGAAAGGTGCTTGATCAGATCAGCTCGACACCTCGGCCACGTGTCAGGTTCCCATTTGCTCATTGCAGTAAATCATGGGCATGTCTTCTACATGGTTCTTGAGACTGCACAGCAGTAAGCCAAGTACCAATAGTTATAAAATAATCATCCAACTCCTGTCTGGTAATAATTAATAATATTGTACAAAAACGAACAAAAGAAAAACCGCCTTCTGGACAGTTGCCACTTTAGAGCCGACTTATTCTGCTGCTTTTATTAAACTAAAATCCATAGCCTAAATATAGATAATAAGCTTGTCATTTTCATAGAGGGGTTCTCATAACAAGACACACACACAAGAGCAAAGCTGGAATAGGAAGGCACCTTGTCACACAGTCCTGTGCAGGGGTCACAGTCTAATTAGTCTTTCCTCCTCCCTAAAACCCTGAAATAATACATATATATGTAACGTTAACAAATACATACTTCTATTATAGGCTTATATTTTCCATACAGTGTTACTAGGCATACTCTAGAAGTGATTTGCCTTTGAGTGAAGCAGCAATGGCAGCCAGTAAACGATTGAAGCTGTGGGCAGTCCCTTTTACACAGCACTGAATTGGCATCATATAGCTGAATGTATTTATTATGCACAAACTCTTTTGGATTCTGGTGTCAGGGTGTTTTGTTCAGCTTGTGGGTGGCTGAATGCAGTTCCAGATTTGCAATCAGCTTGCTAGCTGTGATTTATAGTAATTGCTTTAGTCTAGAAGGCACAGTGTACTGTAATGTTAGGTATGCATTCTCCAAGAGGTGTCTTTAATGGGAAAGTTTAGAAAGATCGCTCAGATTCCCTGATTCCCTTCCCACAAGACTAAACAAACAAGCTGAAAAACCCTTGCCACTGGAAGGGAAAGTGCAGGCTTCTTCAGATGCCACGTGTAACCTTTTACAACATTCTCTGTGCAGCCTTCAATTACATGCACGGCTGAAACTGCTCTTCTTTGAATGGCCTCTGGAAACTTTGAAACGCACTACCTTAAATGACTGCTGGTTAACCCTATCAACACCGCAGATATGAGAATAGATGACTAGATGATTTTGTACTCTATATACTGTACTCCAGCACATGTAACAAGCCTATTGTGTGCTATCTATATATTTTAGAAGTTGTTCCAATGAGATAGCTGGGTAAACTCACTCTATCAAAGTGTTTCCATGCTGGATAGATTTATTATCAGGCCAGAATCGTAATGAATCATGACAGCCAATTAACTGTGACCTTTTAAAGGGGATATCTGCTAATTCGGATGATGGTTTGACAGGTTCTAAACAGAGGGTGATCACTCAACGGTTAAAGAAACGCTCTGAAAAATATTCCCCTCCCAGCAATGCAGCTGTAGGTGGGGGCTGATGAGTGCAGGGTGTCATGCAATAGGAAGTAACATGATATCATGTATAGGTTTCAAATACATAAATCAAAGGAAGACATGTTCAAAATGTGTTTACAAGAACAAACCCCTCTAGCTCAGTTCCCATGTAACAATCTGTACATTTTTTGATTGGTATTCTAAAGGTTTCTTTAATGAAATATATGATATTACATCTCTACTTTTTACTAATTACTGGCCTCACTTCAACTACAACGTTTATGAAGTATTTGCTGCACTTAAATGTACTGGTTAATTGTACACCCACCACATAATTCAAATCAACTTTATTAAATGAACCAACTTTGTCCCTCCTGCTTAAAAGTATAAAGAGCTCCTCAGTGCAGTATGTTTCCAGGCAGAGGTTTTAAGCCCTGCTTCTGTACAATTTAAGACTCCTGTTTAGGTCTCGCTTTGCAAAGAAGCAGAACAGCACGGCATGCTGGGATCATCATCATTATGCATGCTGCTATTAGCTGATGTAGTTTAGCTGTAGTTAAATTCAGACCCAAATTCCTGTGTCGATTAACTCTACCATGCTGGATGATTAGATTTCCAGGGAAAGAAAAGCTATTATCAAAGAAAAACAAAAGGTAATCTCTTTAGCTTCATCTAATCTTGCTGGCTCTAATACATAATGGATCCTAATTGCATCCTGAAATTAAGAGGGAGCGAGATATCATTTTCTTTTGGCAAATCCCAGCTGTATATAAAATGATCCCTAAAATGAAAAGCGATGCCTCTGATATTATTACGACACCTAAACACAGGATAAAAGACACAATGATTAACAGTCAGAGGATCTGTATTCAATACACAGTTCAGATTCATTATTACCCTCAACTCAAGAGCTATTTATAAACCAGATAACATCTTACCTGTCAGCATTGATGGATGGCTCATTTGGAGACATTGCATGATAATTTATGAGTGGTTTAGTAGGCGCTATGTGGTCACCAGATGTGTGATTAGATACATAATTACTTTTATAATTATATGCTTAAGGAATCACAATCCTGTTCATAAGAGCTATTTTAAACATTCTTCAATTCAAAAGTTTTGGCAAGTCAACAGAATAGGTGCACCAGGAATAACATTTTCAAATGAACATGCAGGAGTTTGTCTGACTTATTTCATTTAAAATTTCCCATTTGATTAAAGATAAAAACAACACACAAAAACCCCATATGATTTACATCGAGATTTGTTTTAGCAACAAACAGTGACATTCACTCTGTGTGTTTCATGAATGCCATAAAGCACAGGGCGTGTGAGAAACAGCACACAATGCTTTGTCAGCGGTTGTAAATTACGGAAGCTAATTTATGCACAGCGATACCCAAAGCAGTGAGATTTGTGTCAGTTCAAAAACAACAGTGCCAGCGGTTGAATAGAGGCTACTATAATGAGGCATTGCTTCAATAGAGTGACTTAGTAAACTGAAGTAGTCATATTTACAAAGTATTATTCTTGTGGGTTGTCATTTGTCCGAATTTGCTGTGGGGTTTTAACAGTTTACTGTGGGGTATCTGGACCCCACATCTCCACACTCACACCTTGTATACATGTACTGTAGAATGTGTTCAGGGGTCAAGCTTCTTACCCCTTCAATAACAATGACTGAAGAGTGTCTTTAGCTTGTCTCTGTACTGTTAAAGGTGCTCTCCAAGTTATTTTGCTGCAACTAAAACAAGTAAAGAGGATTGGACATGTGAACTTCAGGACTGGCATAAATCGAAAAACAAAAGTAAAGCAAGATTACTTTCAGAAAATGGGAGCTCGATACCCATGGCTAATTTAATTCTCGCCATCATATATCTGGTTGAATGGATGAAGGGAGAAGCAATGTTTGTATGTCCGATGATCTCAGAGTTGATCAGACTATTACAACACTGTCAACCCAACCGTGCTGAATGTAAAAATCGAAAGTCCTTACTTCAACGTGCATGTATAATGTAGCATATAAACACAAAAATCCATTGCCAGTTTGATAAGAACGAGGCTGTTGGGTGACACTCAGATGTCATCCAGATCACAGAACAGTCTAAAACATATGATGAATTTTGTACAAGGATATTATCAAATCTGCACTAAATTTTTAAGGCAAGCTTTTTTTTTTAAGTATATATTTTTTGGTAATTTCTTATATTATTTTATTTTGGAATGCCTTCCTGAAACTAATTTTATTTTTATTTTTTACAAAAGTTAAGAAACAAACACACCAAGTGACGAAATCAAAGTTTGGAGGGTTAGGAGGACTCTCCCCACACGCATTACCTCATCTATTAACCAATCAGGAGACTCAAAATGAACCAGCCACTCCCCCCTCCTGAAGCGCAATCGATTCCCATGCCTCAATTTCCCCTTGGAGGTTCTTACCTCGTCCAGCCATCGAGCGGGTTCCCAGCCGGATGACTCCTCCATATCACACTCCATAATCACCAACACAAATATCACTATTCTCAAGACTGTGCCTTGGGGGACTGAATTATTTCAAGCAAAGCTACAGTACATTTGCCTTGTATAAGATATCTACACATACATAATGTCTTACTTTGACCTGTCATTTTCTCTTAGCTGACAAATGCAATTTCTTTTTGAGAATGACTTGGGACCAATAAATATGATTTCCATACAGGACATAAACAAATAATAGACAATGCCAGAATCATATTTGCCAAAGGAAAGCTAACATGAATGTCAATGCACAGATAATGCCCTCCTACTAAATCGCTTTATTCTTTTCAGATAGGGATGACATTCAAACTGTCAAGTCTTTTCTCCTGAGAATCAAAGCACCACAAGATAATGTATTCTGTATTTGCCTGGAACTTCAAGCAACACACATTATGCTGGCAACCTTATTTGACTTCCACCAGCAGAGGCGAATGACTGCACCAAACATAGCAGTTTCTGGTAATATAACATGCCATTGCTATTTATTCGAGTTTGCATTGTGTGTATGCTAAACACAGTCTCTTATTCTTGCTAAGTGTGACAAAGACGTCAGGGTGATACATTGGCATACATTTCCCATTTAGCAGTACTCTTGCATTAAAATGCCATTAAAAGAATCGTGAATGAAACGGTTTCTGATCCATCTGTGATCCATGCAGAGGAAAGTGGTTAAACTGCTTAACAGTGGAAAGGAATTGAGAAAACAACAACAACAACTGACACGTGAACCTTCCTTTAAATCGAATACAAATCATCCACTTGTTAAAATAAAATACACTGAGCTTGTGCAAAAGAGACCTGTAATATTATATCAGTGCCTGAAACTGAAATAGTTATAAGACAACAACTACAATACTACTACTACTACTACTACCACTACTAATAATAATACTAATAATAGATAGGAAACACTTCTTTCTAAGCCACCCCAGTCTGAATGCATTAGCCTCCTTGTTCTGTTCCTTTCACTTCATCAGAATCAAATCAGCATAGTCAGTAGACATGGCCACTCTGATGGAGGAAGTTACCCAAAGAGAGAGCAATGTGGGATATAGCCTAATAGACACGTGGGATATAGTCTAATGGACATGTGGAATACAGGGACGAGAGTACCAGTACATTAAAAATACATTATTTAGTCAAGTACTAAATGGTCTTTTTGGGTATCAGCTATCTTGCCGTCAGTGTTGATCTGTTCAAGTTCACATGCTGACCAGCTCTGATCTGTGTTGATCTGTTCAAGTTCACATGCTGACCAGCTCTGACCTGTGTTGATCTGTTCAAGTTCACATGCTGACCAGCTCTGACCTGTGTTGATCTGTTCAAGTTCACACGCTGGCCGGCTCTGATCTGTGTTGATCTGTTCAAGTTCTCTATCATATCCATGTCAGACGAGGAAGAGAAACTCCCATAATGCACTGCTGGGAGAATTGTGTGTCTACAAGGCCATTATAGGTGGGCACAACTTCTCTGCAACCCGACCCTTAAAATGACCATTCTGAACAAACATGTTTCGATAGGGCAGTGCTGAGTCAGCATGTTTTCACAGAACTACATTCACGGAGGGTTTACAAAAGCATTGTTATGTTATTGTGGATGTCATTCTTGTTTGTTTTGTGGACTCAATCTGTTTTTCATGTTTATAAGCGCTTCTTTCAAAGGTACAGTATTTGGTATCAGCAGCACTTTGGCACCAAACAGCCAGTTTAACTGGGTGGTCATGTGCACGTTGCCAGTCGTGGTGATCAGGGCATCTTGTTTTATTTTTCCGGCTGACTAATCGGTTTCTCTGCCACGCACAGGAACGTCAGCTCAAGTGCTAGAGCAGCGTTCAGCATCCACCCAATACAGCAGGGCTGCTAAAACCAAGCCTGCCACAAGAGATCAGTGTCCCCACTTAACAAAGCACCTCACAGACACAGCCAGGTCCCTACAGCAGCATCTGCAGGCACAGCTACTTTCCTTATCAAGTAACATTTGACTGCTGAACCTCATGTGAACTGAGCTCAAGTCATTTTTGTTCTTTTTTATTTGCCAAATGTACAGTATTTGTCTTCATTTACCAATGTCTACTAGACATTTAAACGGGTATTTAAATATTATATTTATGACATAAGAGGCTAATGCCGTAAGACGGCTGGATAGATGTTGCATAATTGTCTTGTTTTATGACCATTAAATTAGCTGGGTTTATATGGTATCAATTAAAAGTAGCTACAACAATATGTTATATTTCACATTGATTTGGGCATTAAACTGTGGTGGTCACTTATCTACTAGACAGTACTCCCTCCACTGAGTGAGGCTTAACATTGCTATGTTAATACTGGGACTGTGCAATCAGAGTTCACTTTCTCCATTAAAAGTGAGAAGAACCATTTCCATTGTGATCTACCAGCTCTCTTGCAGAAAGGTATAAAGCTAAGCCCTGTTCCTAAAGTGCATCCTTATCAGATGAAATTAACAGCATAGATATGATCCAGCCACAAGAGAATGAATGAAATCAACAACATAGATATGATCCGCCACAAGGGATATTAAGGGCTGCATTGGAGAGAGCAAATGAGACAGAAATCACATGACAGGCTATGCTAAACCCAGCAGCCAGATGATACAGTAAAAGAAAATATCATTTAAAGGAACACACAGCATGTTTACTGTAAATCTTGGAAGAAATGTTTGTGCTCCTGTCAAGAACACTCTGGTGGAAGGTTAATGAAGATTCCAGGCTGCTCTGTCCTCATGCAGCATTACGCATGGTGTCTGGAGGTGTTGCCAATGTGAACTGTATATTCGCATGACATTTAACTGAGCACCAAATACATCTGAATTAAACTAAAGCGTTACCCTTTTCACAATATCATGCTAGTCCCATTTTCCCTTTGCCATTAAACCTGGCACCGGGAAGCTGGAATCCAGATGTTTATTGAAACACAGTGGTTAACTCTGCCACTTTTACTTTCTAAATTAAACCAATTTCAGTGAACAGCTCTGACGTGTGATATAAATATAATAAAGCAAAGCGAAGGGCCCCATCAATCGCTGCTGTAATACAGAAACTCATATGATACTGATAGAGCCTCGCTGCAGGATAGATCAATAAATATACCCGCAGTTTCTTTATTAGATTCTCTGCCCTCGTGTCCCAAAGCAATACTTCAGCATCCAGGCTTTCAGGGAACTCAGGAGATTTCTTCTGTATTGAGCACCTTTGGGCTTTTGATTTTATTCTTTGAGCCAGAGATTGCATTACGCTATATCAGCTGCAGAACTTGCGCAAGATAAGAACTACGCTACAGTTCTCTCATCTAACAGACAGGGGTTCAAAGCTTTTAAAGCTTGCTTTGTGTTGCAGCCCAGCTTGATTTAAATGAGAGGAACAGAGACAGAATCCCCACTTTATTCTCACATAAAAGAAAAGAAGAAAGATTTCATATGGTGGTAACTTTCCCGCAGTGCACTTACCTTCTACATGTCTTCTAGATGTACTGTTCATTAATGATAGAACAATCCCTCTCCCTCTCAAACACTATCCTGTCTCCACACTGTCTTAGCAAATTACCAAATATCACTAAAAACATGTTGCATTCCTGCAATGTACCCAAGATTATTTGTAGATCATTACACATCCCACTTGAGTTATTTTAATTTCCGTAATTGACAAATTGCATTTGTTTTCCAAAATGCCTATTGCTCAGGAACAACGATGGGACAGTGTTTCCCCAGGGTCTCATACAACACAAGCTAACAGTGCACTTTAAGTGCAGTCATGTGTCACACAGAGGCTGAGCTACAGCCAGATAGCGCTTGCTGTAGATGTGTTTCTGGATCTCTTTGTTACCACCAGTGTGCAATGCTATTTATTTAATTGCCTTCTCTTTAAAATCAAATATATCCCAACCAGAAATAAATAGCACTCCTAACACATCATCTTCTACAAGGCTGGAGTGGGCCCAGAGGCAGATCTTTCAAGCAAACCTGGTGAAGTCAAGACTTTGAAATGGAAAATGCTGCTGCATGGCTGCAAGACAGGAGGATAAATACAGCATGTGTCCAGGTGCCTTGAAGAAGCAGCTTGTGTCACATTTAATTTTTAAATCAGACTATGAAGCATGGACTGTCAGGGCAAATTACATTTCAAACACTTTGCAGTTAAAGGTGCTCTGCTGTTTAAAAGCTGTCAGATCCCATAACAGTTGTCCTGCTGTCATTTTAATAAACTGTTAAACATGCTTAATAGACGAGGCTGCAGAGGAAGCGGCTACTCCCAGCCCTGCAGAGAGTGCCCAGATCACTACATGCAAAGAGCAGGTGCGTTTTAACAAGTACACCCCACCCCTCGCTATACTGCGGATTCGGATATATCGCGGTCCTAGAGTTGGCTCCCAATTTTACAGTCTAACTGCGCATGCCTTAGCTGCAATATTTCACTTAGAATTACTGTTCATTTTATTTTGTACTGCACATCACAAACTAAAATATACAGAACAATTAAAAACAAAGCATTAATATTGTACTGTTATCATATACAGACGCATTGCACAATAACACAAAGCAAATTAAATATCTACTTGCTGAAGCGTTTTTTTCAATCAATGCACTAGCAAAAGTCACAGGGCAGTGACGTCACCTCCCTAGCAACACACCTCCTATGTTGGGAATTGATTCTTTCCATGCAGCGGTTTGTGCATTTGAGAAAGGAGAGGAAGATTCATGAAATTAATTGGAGACTTAAGTTGATGAGAAGCAATTACCCTCCACAGTACTAATTAGAATGGTGTGCTGATTTTTATACAAAAATTAGAAAAAGCGGGTTGCGTAGAGCATTTCTACTGGACCCTGGTGTCCGCGATATATCGAGTGGGTGGTGTAGTTATAGAGTCTGATACCTCATCTCTCCAGTAGGGGTCAGCAGTATGATCACAATTAGTTTCTGTTGCACATGTACAGATAATATCAAGCCACAGATATTTAACATTAGCTACATTCTATATTTAAGCCATGAGAAAAAAAGTGCTGCTGTCTGTATTAGAGGGAGTGTGGCTCAGGCATGAGCAGGTCCTGGGAAAGACCTGCTGTAACCCAGATGAGCCCAAACCTGATTGGAGCACCTCCATCCTTGTGGAACCCTGATGAGCCCAAACCTGATTGGAGCACCTCCAATCCTTCTGGAACCCTGATGAGCCCAAATCTGATTGGAGCACCTCCATCCTTCTGGAACCCTGATGAGCCCAAACCTGATTGGAGCACCTCCATCCTTCTGGAACCCTGATGAGCCCAAATCTGATTGGAGCACCTCCATCCTTCTGAACCCTGATGAGCCCAAACCTGATTGGAGCACCTCCAATCCTTCTGGGCCAGACCTTTCCATACACCCAGGAGTTTTATATTCAGTACAGGAGATCTTTGTAGATTGAAATCAGACTGATATTAGGATCTGAAAACTATTTGTTGTCAGTTGCAACTCAGAACAAGCACATGAACGGCATATTTGAAGGAGTCATGTGAAATGTAACATTAATAGCCAGCAGGTCAGCGATTCGATTTGACTTTAAAATAAGTTGTGATTCGAACTTAATCAAAGATTAAAAGACAACACATTTCGTAGTGAAAATTAAACTGAGATATGTAGATGACCTTGTGTCTGAAATGTAGGAGTAGACAGCAATCTCTGTCCCAATCTTTTCAAAGCAAAAGATTGTGATGCAAAAATGCATGATCTGCTGTAAAACAGGAAAAGAATGCTTGTCAATGCACTCCAGCATGCCAGTTTTTGAGGCGAGAAGTTCAGCTCAGAGCAGTTAGTATTCGGATCACTCTCAAATGAATAAGCTGCCTTTTGTAGACTTTGCAGAATTCTGAAACTATTCCAAAAGCACAGAATCAGCAGTTCAAAATATTTTTGCAACTATTAAAAAATAAAGAAAAACTTTTCACTCTATAAATCAGCTCCGCTTTCTTCAAATGAATGAAATTATTTTCTAAAAATTGATTTTTGTGTCTTCGATAACATACTGAAGGATAATTCTTTTATTGGGATTTTTTCAAGCTATTATCTGCAGATGAAATTCAATACTGAAATTGTATGAGATGTGATTTGTACTTTTATTTTCAAAGATAATGATATCTTTGTTTGCAAAACAATTCTCATTACAGGTTACACAATATCAGTATGTGGTCTTTGGTTGGTGTCAATGGTTTTCTCCAGTAACACTACTCTGTTCAATCACAGGAATGTGCATAAATTGAAGTAGGCAGAAACTTCTGCCTTTTCACTGCTTGATGGGAAGTTGATGGGCTTGTTCTGGTATCTGGTTATTATAAAAGTTAACAGAGGACAAATCCATTCGTCTCAGCTCAGCCAACCATATACATCATCTATAATCCATATTATGCACTTAAAAATAACTGTGCTTGTTCATCATAATTGGTGACAGTTTGTCCTCGTTTTCTACATCAGTGAAAATGCAAAGTCTTGTAGGCAGTGGTTGAAATGGCACCCATTTATTTGGGTTCTGTTTGAGCTTTCTGAAGTTATGGCTACTGCTGTAGTGTGATAAAAATATGTTATAACTGTGAATTCATATCATGATCACAGCCCATCAGAAACATATCCGGTATTTCTAGCTTTCAAAAGATGGTGCTTCTCAAGTAATTGCACAGACGACTCCATGGGTTTTTCTATACTGTCTGTCCGGGGCATCTACACTTTGATGAGCATATATTGTACAGAGAAATAATATTTCAATTCTTTACAATCCTTTACAAAGATTCCTTTACAATCTCATAGTTAAGTGCCCACAAACAAATCATAAACACAAAGAATATTGTGTTACCTGTTTGATTTGACTTGTTGCAGATTAAATCAGGATTTCTGTTCAATAAAATAACAGCTGAGATTCTAATACTGTTTTAATAAGCAATAGAAAGATTCATTCAGAAGTTATATAAAAGCTGTATTTGTATGCCACTTCCAATGAGGATGTCACTCCTCAAAATGAAAAGTGACTGAATAAGGCCAAGGATGCATAAGAGGACAGAGATGTAGTTTGTTCACATGCAGTCTTTGGAGTGATGCAGGGTTGATGTGCCTTTATCTTTAAGCATAATGTGACAGAAAAAGGAAAAACTGTGTTTTACATTCAATAAAACATGCACCGTCATTAGTATGTCTGTGATTGTGTCTGCTTATTTGTTTGTGCTTTGTGTTGGTTTCAGATGTTGTGTTCTGTATGTTGGATGGGTTACTCCTCCGATTGGAAGCTCTTGTGCTAGTTAGAGACGTTCTCCAGCAGTCGATGACAGCAGGGTTTTATTGGGGTTTTCTGACATTGCTGACGTTACTGTGTGCCCTGTGAAGCTTCCCGATTGATGGATGAAAGTTCTAGTGATCTAATCCACATCAGGCAATCAGAATCATAAACAAAATAGATCAAGTATTAGAAGACTCCATAAGGCAGATGACTAGAGAACATTCATGTTGGACATCTCGAAAAGCAAGGAAAAAAACAACTTTGAAAAAAAGGAAGTACAAAATATAAATTTCTAATCGCAATGAAACCCTGATTAGAGGATTAGAGGACATTACTGGGAGTTGGTTTCACACATTGATAACCTCCTCATTAACCTCCTCATGACACTAAATGGGGCTGAATACAGAACACAATCCTAAAGTAAAGAATCAGAAATGTTCTCTTTTTGAAAATATGCTCTTGCTTGGTCAGTTATGACAACATAACATTATTATCTTACCCTGCTGCTAACAAGGTTACATAGTATTTGTTCTCTGCATTTACTTCAGTTTATAGGTTGAGAGAACTCGCTCTCCAGCACTGCACCGCATGTAACACTTTGCATGATATTCTCTTTCCCTTTAATTAACAGTTCTTCAAACCTACAAATTCAGTTCAGTGGGTTCTGTTACAACTTGTAATTCAATTGAAGATTTATACAGTCACCTAGTTATTACTGTGTGTGGACGCACTGAACTTACCCATGGTGCAGTTTCCCTTAGGTTCAATACAACAAAAACAATTCAGGGGGCTGATTTACTGTTTCTAAAGCTGCAGTAATGAACGCTTCTCAAAAGCACTTTGAAGCAATGCTGCAGCAATTCTATCTCTGTTATCTTCCTGGATGTGTAAAGCAACAGGGACACAAAGGAAGAAACACATCTCTCTCAGCACGATCGCGACTTCAAGTTCCCAACATGGGTTCACAAATGCATCTTTGTAGAACTGATGTGGCATGAAAAGCATGCATGTCTTTATCTGCTCAGTGGTTAGAGACCCTGTTGCCAGTGTAAGGAGGAAGACCTTACCTGTGACTAGTTCAATCTCATCTTTCTAACAAGACACTCAGTTGTGGGATTGATTCATAGAAAATGTGTCATTTCAGGAGTCCATCACAAGGTTATGAAGTAGCACTTGTGTACAGGGTGTGATGAAATCATGTAATTATATTGTAATAATCATGCAGGTACCCATGGTTTCTGCTCTTATTACAACACATAGAAATGTCATTGTGAACATCTTGTTACTGTATGTAATTACATGATTTGACATACTTATTTCACCAATAGTTACCTTACAAGAGCAAGTTATTATTACCATGATATTACATGGTTATGCACACCCATTCATCTACAGTGCTACAGGCTATGAAATACATCTGTGTGTGGTTCCAATGAAAGTTACTGATAAGGATGGAGAGGCTAAACAATATTTCTCCCTACTGCTGATGTTACTGTATGGTGTTGGGTATGTGGTCTTCCTCAGATCAGCAAGATTAATTACTAATATAAAATGGATTCAGTAAAGCCCCAAATCTGTTTAAGCAATTCCAACTTCCAAGAAAAACAAGACAATGAAATAAATCTCATACAAACTGCATGTATACAACTCAACCCCTTGCCTTGTTTGGCCTGGTGTCAAGCTGTTAATTGGCATGAGAAGACAACTGCAAATCAAATGAAATAGGCTTTTTTATTCCCTTTTGTTAAGCTGCTGCAGTGCATTTGGCCCAGTGCCTCATTTCAATGTAGCAGCCGATGCACCTCATAACTTGCAATCTAACACTGATTGCTGAGCGCACAGGCTGCAGTGAGGTGAGAAAGGGACTCCTTTCTGGAACAAGAGCAGCTGTAAAGAGATCCCTGAGAATCAGAGGGCTGCTTCACTAAAGCAGGATCGATTTGAAAATACACAGCAGCACTTTCTGCCCTGTGTTATTCATGCACAGAGACAGACACACACAAACACAAACACAAACACAAACAACTGCCAGCCTGTACAAAAAAAACAACCCTGCTTTAAAAACTGCACAGCGAACAACCTATAACACACCAAGGCATATATAACAGACCCATTGGTGAAGGGCATGTCTGCAAGGAATGGAAGCTTATGAATGTAAATTGCATAAACATGAGGCCAAATGCATATTACATTAGTTTTGCAGCATGTAATAGTGTTCTCTCGTAAAAATATGGGACAAATGTTGTCATAGACCACAAGGAATTGGAGACAGATTCTTTAAAAATGAATACAAGTAGCCTGCAGAGAATGCACATTATTAATATTCATTATTCAGATAAATTATGGATTGTCGCATTGAACGAATCTGGTGAGTAAATTCTGAATTTCCAACTGACATCTGATTTGATTTTATCTCATACAAATATACCCCTAAAAGAAGTGTTCAGCTTGTTTTTTAAGTATTTGTATTCAGGAGAAGCAAGTTCCTTTATAAATTTAAGTATCCTGAAATCAGTCATAAAGACCTGCCTTCTTATTGACACCAGCACCTGTCCATGCTGTTGCCTCTCCAGTGCCTCCCCTTTCCTTGAGACACAGGCTGTTTTCTCCACACTGGCACTAGTTACATGTGACACTCTTGTGATAAAGTCCGCTACCCAGTTTAAAGTCCAATGCACAGCCCCAGGGACATTGGCAAGAACAATGCAATGCTTTTACTTCACTGAACTTCAATTGGATAGGAAATAACCCTCCATGTCCCGCTCCAGCAGCCTCCAATGCCAACACTGAGACTCGGCATGATGCCGCTCTTCATCTCACGTGAGCCTCAGTGAGTCTTGAGAATATGCCATCCTTGGCAGGCATTGCCATAGCAAGGATGGTAAAGTCTGAGTTATTTGTTGGCAGTGCTGTGGTTCTGAAAACCACAACCTCATAACAGCATGACTCTAGCTGTGCTCTTTCTGAGCTAATTCTCCTATTTGCCTTCAGTGATCAAGTCTGCTCCCAGTAATGAGATCTTAATGGGTGATTATTGCATGAGTCTGAATTTCACAATCGTCTTGTCGGCTACATTGAGCCTCTTTATTAGCCTCATTCCTTTGTGTATGATCTGTTTAGAGAGGTTCCATTTGCCTATCTGAGAATCATTATGAAAATGTGGAATTGAAAATGATTTCATTTATGGATCTAGGGCAGAGGGGGGTGGGGGCAATTACAGTTCTGAAGGACCATTCCACTCCAGGTTTATCAGGTAAAATAAGATAATTAACTACTTCAGGGTCTGGATGGAGGTCTCATTGGTTCAATTACACAATCTAAAACAAGGTTGGAACAAAAGACCAGGAGTGGAATGCTCAATTTTGGCCACCCCTGATCTAGGGAGATCATTTCTAAAGAGATTTTCAATAATACTGTACATGTCATCCATATGTATGGAATGCAGTATTACTGACACACTCCACTGGTCTAGATCCATGAAACAAGGACCATCCTTTATTATCCAGCTAAAAATAATCTAGATTATTAAAAATAATCTACACATACAACTTTGGGTAACACTTTACATTAAGCATGCATAGTTACAATGTACTTAATGACTTAATTTGTAAATCCTTTTGAACAATATACGTAGGGTTAGGGTTCAGGGTTCAGGTTATATTGTGTAATTTCTTTTTACACATTAAGTACATTGCAACATTGTACATTGTAATTATGTGTAAGTACACATGTACTGTATTTACTAAGTAACTAATATGAAAATGCACAGTAATTAGAGACATTTACTGTAAAGTGTTACCCAAAACAATTAGATTATATCCTAGCAAATCACATCCCCTTAGTACAAGCAAACAGCCTCTTCTTTTTCAGAAACGTTTCCATGTTTTTGTTCTAAGTGGAACATTTTTTTACATGACAAAAGGGAAATATCAGTTTAATGTTTATCTGAAAGGAAATATAGAAAATACCCTCAATTAGTATAGTGTTCCTTGTGCATCAAATCCACTAAGAGCTGTTATCTTTCCTAACACCAGGAGAAAAAAAAAAGTTTGTGCAAATACAAGGCCATGTTAAACAGATCCGAAATATGACAAGTATCGGTTATGAACAGTCATTAAACTGAATAATTCACTTTTGAGTAGTTTGGATTTGCTCCAAAAGGTTTGTGGTTGCATTAAAACTAATGAGGTCTACTTTAAATGTAAACTTTTACTGGAGGTTGATTTACATAATTAATGAGATCTGTAGCATTCCTCTATTTCACTAACAGGCAAATCGTACAAAACAAGAGGTGAGCAGCTGCACTGTATTGGTATGCAACACAAGCCCTTTCTCTGAACTCCTTGCCAAAAGCAAACATCACTCTGGGCATGCATGCTTGCTCTGCAAAGGGAGTTCAAAACAGGGCCTGTCAGACTGATACATGTGTCAGCCTTTGGAGCTCTTTAGTGAAACGAAGGATGTTTGGAAACAGATATCGGACACTGTCTGTAAAGTTCCACCCATTCCATTCATTTGCAGGCTGAGCACTGTTGTTAGTACATGTCATTTACTCTCTGTAGGCAATTAGATACTGGATTATCCCAGATGCTGTTTAAATGTTAAAGGACTAATTGCACGTCCTTTTAATACACCCCCAGTGACATGTGTGCAGCCATCAGGCACTGTGAAGCGCCCTGGTGGTTGTGGATCTTTGCAGAGGCTAATTGGAGACTCTTTCAAAGCCATGTGATGTGTTGTAGTGCACGTTGCTATTGATTCAGTATTTTTGTGCTTTGTTTCAGCTGAAGTCTCCAGACATCAGAAGTTATTCTAAAATATAAATCACCCCTGATAATCTCTTTCATGCACCATTTATGTTTAAGCAAACTGGAAGCCTAAACAGAGGCCCTGAGGGCTTTTCAATGTTAAGACTACATAAAGCATCTCTGCCACTTTGAGAGGAACTCTGAGTGGACATTAATGCATTATAGCAGCCAGGCTAGAAATTGCTACTGTAGTCAGAGGCTAGTCCAAGTCCAAAACAAGCAAGAAACACAATTTCATTAACCCTACGAGCATGTGTTTCATCACACTAGATACCAGCAATATATAAAACTGCAGCCCAGTGTCCAGTGGGTGCATGGTTTAACTCACAGTCATTCACAACACAGAAACACAGAGGAAACGTTGAGCTAAGCAATGCAGACGCTCACTGGTAACGTGAGAAACGTTTTCTTATTTCAAAGCATGTCTTCAGGTAAGTATGTTTATTATCTGATGCATCCTGCTCGTTACCCTATAATAGGAAATGCATGCTCTGTATACCATAGTTTGTCTGTTAGTCAAAACTGACAGACAAACTATATCAAAATAAAGACTGAACAAAAGTCCCTGTTCTTGCTATTATATAACAAATTGAGGGACTAAAACCTAAAATCACACACACACACACACACACACACACACACACACACACACAATATTAGAAAGACTGGAGAGTTGATACTGCAATTCAAGGTCTCAGATGAATGATTCAATCCCAGCTTTATGTTGACTGTGCTTCTCCGTTCACTCAATTAGAATTTCAATGTGGTCACATGACTCTGAATCACCAGAAACAGAGGACTTTCTAGATACTTTCCTTGGACTTTAAATGAAGAAAAGACACTTGTGCAGAGTAAGCAGCCTCACACCACTGCAGAGCTAACTAGCTAGTTATTGTATTTATAAGACAAGCATGCCTTCAATCTACAGTAAAACACATAACAGTAACTTGCACCGACAGTCTGCTACTTCTTCGCCAGTAATTCCCCTCTGAAGGACTTACAATGCATTCTGTCAGACAGCTACTGATTACGAGATCACACGAGAAAATCCAATCTAACAGTGAACCGAAACAAATGCTGTGCACAGCACGGAACACACAGCAATATAACAACAGGGATGTGCAGAAGCTACAGGACAAGCTGAAGCCTTTCTTTGTGTGCTGCTGAAGAATGCAGCACTTACTGCTTTCAGCATCAAATGCATTGTATTCATTAGAATAGAATATAAAAGTATATTTTGAACTTTCTGCAGATACTCTTATCTATACTCTCCGTTTCCTGTTGGCTAATCCAGTTAGATGGCGTTTCACTCAATAACCTGCCTCCACAGTACAGCACTGGAAACTGCATGCACTCACTATAACCCACCCAATACATTATTAAAATATGCTAAGCCTGTTTGTAATTAAACACATTCTAACATTGAAATCAAGAGTCACTCAAATAATGAATGCACTGTGTTGAGCTGATTTGTTGCTTGTCATAAATAATGTATGACTCTACAAAAAGGTATTTTTCTATTATTAACTGAATGTTTTCATAAGCTTACATCAGATTATTATTATTTGTTTATTTTACTGCAAATAGAAAATAAGGCATCTCACTCCACAAAACACTCGTGTGGCTTTATTTCAGATATTTATTATAATCCCCCGACAAGCAACAATTTAAACTTGCAGAGATCATAAAGGATGACACGGGCTCATTGAAGTGAACACAAGCTTGTTTAATCATCATGACTTTGTCAACTAACTGACCTTCTCTCATGAGACGACAGGGGTTTCACTAAAGATAAATAATGAATCACTATTTTCATAGCAGCCTGGCGAGTGGTATTGCATTCTGGTTTATTTTAAGGTCAGACGCTGCATTGACTAAACATCACATATTTACATGCCTAGGCAGATGGATTTGATACTGTGTTAGAGTTGATATAATCTGCTATTCCATCTATAAACAGTTACTAACACATATTTGATACATCTCACATCTGCATACAGCATGATACAATCTGTTATCCACATACAGTAGAGCTTACTGTAATGCAGAACTCCATCAATGTGTTTTTCAGGACCACGGACAGCAGCACTCCAGTTAAGAATAGTTTCTCCTGTAGTCTTGCCCCAGGTGTTTGGGTTTGCCTTTTTGTCATTTTTTTTCTCATCCAACACAAACTGTTTGCATCTTATATTGCTTTCTATTTGTTATGTTGATCCTAGCCAGGCTGTAAATATTAACTGGATGAGTTCAATCCAAACACACAGGAACCTTATGACTCTCCAGGATTGAAACAGAGCCAGACGGAGGTGACTTGAATGTGCCATGCATTGGCACTGTTTAACATGGAATATTTACTCTTTGATTTTAAATGAGGCGATGAGGCCTTCTTGCTGCAATGAAGCGTCAGCCTGCACCCTTGAGTCCATTAAACAGGATCTGAGGGTAGTCAGGGTAATTGCAGCATTACAGATGGGTAAATGCTTCAGTCTGCATCTGCAGCCCTTATTTCTAACCCCATGTATGAACAGGTGTACATTCATGCCATGTATTCACCCCCAGCCCTCCTCTGGGAAGGTTACAGGTCAACACCCCTAATTACCTGGCAGACTTGTACAATCATAGAACAGCCTATATGATTCCTGAAAAGTACTACACTTCTATTATACCATAAGGGCCTGCAGCAAACAGGACCTGTGTTGTGTTCTCATACAAGTACAGCTCAGAGCAAACAGCTGTGGCTATCTATCATCTTCATGGGCTTTTCATTTTATCCATCACTTTTCATCTTTACCATCTACAGAATTACCCAGCCAAGGGCAGGTATAAATGAAAGTCTTCCTCTGCTCTTCACCACAGTGTTACAGGGGTGGGGGTTGGCCCTCCGCTTTTAGAATACTGCAAAACAAGTATGAGTCATTCCAGACTTTTAATGACCCCTGTTTGATTTCACTTCTAACAAACGCAGATGCTGGAACTGTGCTTCAGATTGCCAAAAGCAAGTTTATGATAGAGATCCAAACATCTTCTGTTACGGTTGAAAAAAAAAACGCTGCTTCTGAAGACCATATTCTCTACTTCAAAGTGAAAACTAAACATAGTAACTCAATCTGCATTGATGACATGAGAAGTTACTGCCCACGACTGTACAGACTGCGATGCACCTGCTGTACAATGTGTGCTTCTACTCAAAGCTGTTTTCAGTTACAGCTCTACTTCTCAGGAAGGCTCCCTGCTTTGTAGATCAAGTGTTATTTTGATGTATGAAAGCATCCGTTTGAAACACACTCTTCATTCTACAGCGCATGGGCTGCACTGCCACAGCTTGACTGCTGTGGATTCCTTAATGGAGGGATGTATGAAATGAGTGCTGCTGCCATCATATAAATCATACGAGTCCTTCAGTGTTTATCAACAGAGTACGACGCAAAAACATGACTTCATGAGGCCTTCGGAACACATACAAGACTTTCACCTATGCATCCTGTTTGCAATTTGTTTTTGTTGCAGATTTTTAATATCTAACATCCCAAAACTAACATGTGTGGAGTTGACTGGGTTTTGACTGCTGTAGAGAATTGTGACTTCTGAAAGAGATCAAATCAATACCCAAATGCTGAATGTGGGGAGTGAACAGGAACTGTGCACTGCGGGCTGTGCAGAATGGGTTTGGACCTATTATTGATGGTGTGTGCTTTAATGACTTGTAACCCCTCCCCGAGATTTGCAGAGGAAGGTGTGTAACAAAATACATGAATAAAAGCTGACAATTGGATGACTTAATCACCTATAATGGGAAGCATGTGACTGAAAGAGGACCTACAAGAACCTGCTGATGCTAAGCAGTTATGACAGTGTATGCTTGCATGTAAAGAACAAGTTGTGGACACGCACATCTGGATGAATGAAAGGCACATCTGCCAGGGCCCTCTTGACAAAATCAAAATTTAACAAGGGAAAAACTGACAAAACTGTCATCGTTTTGCGCAGTGCAGCTAATAAAAAAAAATCATGTTTTTATGTTCCAGTCAGCTCATGTTTCCAAACGTTTGCCATATAGTGTGCATTAATTAACACTGCACTGAAGAAACTTGTCTTGCAAGTAATTTATTTTGTCTGAGGAAATATCAGGATGAAAACTCATTAGAGGACAAGTGAAACTCACTTGTATTAAGAAAATGCACGTTATTTATATTGAATTGTGCAAATGGCACAGCCCCAGTGTCAGTGGAATTCATTTATTATTTTTATTTATTTTTTAAAGTGCAGTTGAATTAGACTTCATAACAATTGACTGTAATTACACACTAACTACACATGTTACTACAGTGTTACAAAAGCAAGTTCCATGTTCAACATGTAGGTTATGCTTAAAATGTCAGTTTCAAGTAAATTTGCAAAAAAAAAAACACACACCAGTATGTTTGACATGTTTTGCTGTTTTTGCTAGCGTGTAAAATCGATACACATTTCTTCACACACAATAAAGAATACAGAGCTGATTAAATGACTTTACTGGAAGACACTTCACAATGCATATGCAGAATACACACAGAATTTAGCAGCTTGAAATCTATTTGATTTGTAAGTAGCTTGCTGGATAGAGAGCTTGTTAGCTGTTGTTTATTCTTGAGGTTCTTAATATGCTTTTCAGCAATGTCAATTTGATTTTAATTGGTTTTGGGAGGCTTCTTCAAACTGTTGGTTTAGCTTGCTCCACTGATCGCTATGCACATGACTGATAAGAAGCAGCCACGCACTGTGAAGTCCTTTACTGTCAGCATGCCATATTCAACAGATGAGATGACAAAATGACAGCACAGGTCCAAGGCTTTTTAAAAGGACCTCTGACTAGGAGGAGAACTCGTGTAAAAACTGTACCGCGGGGTCCACATGCACACCTCGTTTAGATTGTCTTTAATGTAACCAGCTTGTATTTATATATGTGGGTGTGCTGTAAAATCACAAATTAGGTAACATGAAGAAATACTCATCCAAAATAATCCATTTGCACAGAAACAGAAGTACATTTGCATGGGCTGACACCTCCACAGAGCAAATGTCAAATGAAGATAATAAGGAATAGCTCACAGGGCATTTAGATGAATGGAATGGTTCTCATGCTGAAGGAAATAATGACACATTGCAGAATGTGTGTAAGACCACACTGCTAAGCAAGGGCAATCTGAGCTGCAGAACACCTTTTCAAACACATGTTGCATAATACAGCCGCACATGTTTAAAAGGGCTCACTGTCAAACCCCGACAACTGAAATCACCAATTAGGATAGAATATTCCTGCTTCTATTATGACAAGACAGGAATAAATGTACAAGGTACCACATAGGCTCTCTTTGCTAAAAGACAATTCACACCTGAAATAAACAAACAGATAGATGATCAATATTAACAATTAGATTAAAAATTGCAAGCCATAGTTAACACAAACGCCCAACTGCAATCCCTTTTCCTTTAGGGTCTTGTTTCTTATGGACGCAGTAGTACTTGTACGGACACAGGCTGCTACACACCACACTGACCTCCCATCTGTGAAACATGTGAAACACACTTTCATGGAACAAACTCTGTGGCTGTTACACATTTTATGCCATGGAAACGGGTTCTCAGTCAGCATCACTGCGCACCTATTACCAACTAGACCTCGATCCCATCCAAATCCTGCACCCCCCGACCAACAACCATATCTGCAGAGGAAAAGCTTTTAATGAAACATTCATCTTCTATCCATTTTGATAGTGATTCAAACTCTTTGCATTTGTTTAAAGCAGTGGGGGTATACATGACCCAGGATTAGAGCGCAGGTATGCAGTGTCTGGCACAGCAAAGATGTGCAGGATTTCTGGTGTCACTGATCCAGCTTGTGAGCAAAGAGAACAGGCAGAAGCTGTGATCAAAGGAGATTTCACACTCATCACAATGTACTTCAACATGCTTTGCACAGCAGCAATCTTTCTTTTGTGCCCATTGCAGCCACTCAGTGAATCTTAAGAGAACAAATGTACAATGCTTTTTAAATTGAAATGATGAGAACAAAAGCACGACCGCGTGATCTGGAAGCAGATTGGTGCGCTTTAGTTGTGACTTTCCTGTTTATGTCCCTGCCATCCTGGCTTCAATGAACGATATTTAAAAAGTGCTCAATTACCACATGATCTGTGCAATCCCTGAAGCTGGAAGGGCGAATGTGCTGCTTATTGATACGTCTCTGTGTAAAAATAAACACACAGTGACTGTCATTCTCCGTCCTCCTCTCTGTTCACAGTGAAATGATTTCTTTATTTCTATTGCTGGTCTCTAGCCTCTTTAAAAACAATGCAGTGTGATAGATGGACTGCAATACACTCGTGGCCCTCTTCATTTATTTATGATGTCTTTCTTTACCGCTTTACTTGGTGTCTTTTTAATGATTTCTCAATTACTCTGCTTATATTTCTGCAATCCCCATTGAAATGCCAACAAAACTGATGCAGAACAGTGCGGCAAAACACCACTCTGAGTATTTCTCAAAATGTTCCAGAATAGACACTTTCTAGTAGGTTTACACTCAAACAGAAAATAACGGTTTTATTAGGGTTTCCGAAACAGATCATTCTAATTGATTAGATAATCAATTAGAAGATAGAGGCTCTTAATGTAAAGTGTTAACACAGCACTATGGGGTAGATTTAAGTGATTTGCAGGTGCAAAACCACCATAATGCTGCTGTAAATCGCGTTTAGCCGGTAGAAAGTCTGATTTTACCAGCCACTAAAATGCGTTCTGCACCCGCTATTGAATTTTCACTTTGCCATCATTAACTAATTACAATTATATTGAAATGCATTCAAATGAAGAAAAGAGCGTGGAACTGGGCAGGATCTGGATACTAAGCTGGCGCAAACATTTTAATATGATTTTGCCTTGCACCTAGGCAATTGCTGACCCTCTAAAAACTTTACTCCTCTTCTTACAAGGTGCAAACCATCTAGAAGCAAGTAACTAAAAGCTGTATAAAAGCACACACCTGCAGAGACCTGTCATTGGCTTCAGGGTGGCTGCTGTGGTACACTTCCTGATGTGGCAACACTTGACTTTTGTTGAGGAGAGACAGGAACACATTCGGAGGAGAAGGGCAAGATGAAGAAGACCCTGCATATTCAATCCCAGGGTCACTTTGTTTGGGATGCTGGAGGATGCGGTGCTAAAGCATTATTGTCTCACTCTGCAGGTCATCCTAGACTTATAGCTGAATTGAGGGAGGAGCTAGACCTCCACGTCAATCTAGGGACCACTATCCC
This sequence comes from Acipenser oxyrinchus oxyrinchus, assembly GCA_030684275.1. Taxonomy (NCBI): domain Eukaryota; kingdom Metazoa; phylum Chordata; class Actinopteri; order Acipenseriformes; family Acipenseridae; genus Acipenser; species Acipenser oxyrinchus. The sequence continues at coordinate 132,517 of JAGXEW010000316.1, read as the reverse complement.
TGCACATATGAGAGCTGTGTTCTCTGCACTACTTAGCCTCTGTTTCCTTTCAGACCACAGTTGGACTGTCTGGAGGGATAGCCCAATCCACCATTTCCAGTGCTAGGACCATTTCTGGATGTCATGCTAAATAGGGCAGGCCAATACACATAATTTCCTATGGATACTAGCATAACTGATGTTGGCTGAGGCTTTTCCAAACAACTCTGTTTCAACTGCAAAGCCTCTCAGCTCCTTCTCAGTAAACTTTTCTTTTCTTTTCCATGCACCAAGAGGACTTCCTATGACAATTTTTTTTGCTTTGTATTTTCGTGCTCCACAAATGTCATACAGCGACTACTGCGCTTGGTACTCCTAACTGCAAGTGCGGCCTCTAAATAGACCGATGCTCTCATTGAGACCCTCAGGATCATAATTGCAGATCATTATTTGTGCTTGTTGAGTAATTTGCATTGCTCTTAAGCTTACATAGGGTGCAGTGCAAAATAATTGCCTGACACAATCGCCTATACTTACATCTACCTCTATATACAGTATAAACAGGGTGGTGATGACCATAATACAGTACTTTTAAATATATGACACTTCCCAAACTACTACATGCTGTGACACTTTGAGAGGAGGTTCTGCTTTCAACTATCTGAGAAATCAATTAATCCTCAGGTAATGAAGATGTTACTGAGTTTGATTAAATGAAGGTCAGCGTTGTGGCTTTGGTCATTATAAATTGCCAGCAGGGAATCTAATCTTTTCATTCTGAACCCTGGTTTTAATTTGAAATCGTCCTCTGTGAATAGTTAAAGCAAGTTTTAGTTGATTAGTATTGCATTTTTCTTTGTCATAAATACTCCAAGCCACATGGATTACAAATGAATGCAGATATTGTAGAATTCTTTTTTTTGTCCAGCGATCATTCACAAGCTTTCTTCATTCCTCATTTCTGTTAACTGCCAATTTGCATCTCAGATTCATGTTCTATATACTTCAGTGCTTTTGCAATTGTTTAATACACAAGTAAAAGGCATTCTGAGCAAATGCTGGATTGGGTTTACGAGATAGAAATGCGCAGAGACATAATAGGTTTACACATTCATACTACTATTCACATGCTCAGAGGTAGCATATGGAAGCAGGGTGATATATTTATTTTGAGTAGCACACACTGGGCTGCAGTACCATGCAATTGAGCACAATTTCATTCTATGAGGCCCAGGGCGAAAGGCAAGAGTGATGCTGGGTCAAGCGCTGGATTGCTGCCAGGAAACCGAAGTCGCAAATAATGTCTTTGAAAATATAAATGACACTCTGAAATGATTTCTATTTCATCACATGAAGCATTTGCTATAATTTGCTCTGTTTGTCTTTTCGTGGGGCTTCTTCCTAAGATGGACAGAGAGAGGAATTTCATTGTAATGTTTCCAGTCCCTCGCCTGGAGGACATGTCTAACTTCACTGATATCTATAGGCATGAGGTATTGTAGGGATGCCAGTCATGGTTCTGTAGGGGATGAATCAGCAACCAGCTGCTGCTGCTTTTCCAGAGTGCTGAGCTTGAAGAAGTGAGACTGCTGCATTTATCAATAAGCTCTGCCTCAAAATAACAATTATTTCGACTTGCAAAGGGCACTGCAGCAATGCCACAAGCAAGACTGTCTGATGATTCATATCTTGTCTCAAGTTCTCCTCATAGTCTACTGGGGTGAAAGGGTTAAGTACTTTCGTCTCTTCGTATTATACACACACACACACACATATATATATATATATATATATATATATATATATATATATATATATATATATATATATGTATTTTAATACTTGTCTTGTGGACATGAAAAATTGGATGTTTAAAAACGTTTTAATGTTAATGATAAAACAGAGGTGATGATTCCGGGATCTCAGAATCATTTGTCTGATTTCATCCTTGATGGCTTCTCTCCTGAATTTAGAATGGAAATGAGAAACTTAGGAGTGACCTTTGACCCAGAGCTTTCTTTTGAACCACACATGAGAAATGTTACCAAAATCTCATTCTTTCATCTATGAAATATCGCCAAATTGAAAAGTATTCTTTCCGAACAAAAGCTGAGAAACTGATGCATGCTTTTGTATCTTCAAGCATTGATTACTGTAATGCCCTATTCTCTGGTACTCATAGTCATGTTATTTCTTATCTGCAGCTTGTACAAAATGCTGCTTCTAGACGCTAACTCTGCTTAAAGAATGTCAGGTTATTTACTATTTCCAAAATTCAGAAAAAACAAACACAGGTGGTAGAGCATTCAGCTATTGAGCCCCTAAATGATGGCATGACCTGCTAAGCCCTGTAAGGAACGCTCCCACTGTTGCTGTCTTTAAAACTAGATTAAAAACACATGTTTATAATCTAGGTTATAGATCTTAAAATGTTTGTACCCTTTCTTGCTCGTTGTACTGTTTTATTGTTTTGTTTATATCCTGTTGTTCATTTTACTGCTTATTGTTATTTTTTGTAATATTTATTAATGTTTGTATCCTTGTAAAGCGCTTTGTGGTGATCTAATGTGAAAAACATCACCAATTCTGAAGACAGAATGGTCTTAAAAAGAAAAAGAAAAAAGAAAAACACTATAGTTTTCTTATCTTTCGAACTTCACTTTCCAAAACAGAGGTAAACTTAATTGAACCTTGGGGTGAAATGGAAACCATGTTAAATACAAGTATTTGCAAACACAGAAAAGCAGAAAGTTCAGAACGTGTGTGAGTGGGGGAGGGGGCTGCTGTACATGGCTGCATATGATGGAGCTGGACAGCAAGGCCTAACATGCTTCCCCTCTGCCTTATGGTGCAAACAGGATGTATAACCATCTCCTAGTTTATTCAATGCAATGATGGGTATGAAAATGAGCTTGGCAGCAGTCAGCTGCTTGATTCATTTCCTGACCCTGTCCTGCCTGCCTGCCTGCCCCCTTCAGCTGGTCTGGATCAGTGAGCAGGTGTGGGAAGAACTGCCAGACTGACCACCTCCCTGGCCCTGCCAGCACGACACAGTACAGACAAGGAGCTCCATATGGACAAGGCCACAGGCCAATTGCAGCAATGCATCCATAGCAACGTGGCAGCAGATCTCATCCAGCGTGCATTCATGAATTCCTCCAATCACTTGCAGATCTCTGCTTTTTCAACTGAAAGGGCAGAGGGGCTGTCGCAAGAGCAGAACAGCTTCAGCAAAGGGGTAAAGAGCCAGGATGGGTAACTGATCACCTACAGTAGACTGATTCATTGAAATGCTTGTGGAATGAAAGTTCACACCCTTAGAAACATGGTCATTTTGCAGTTGACCATGTTTTCCAAATGCATTACATATTAACCGTGTTCCATCATTGTCCTGGTGGTGTTTTACAATACTGGCTCTTCTCTCAGCTTAGCACACTTAAATAGCTGTCATTTACTTTGCAATGACTTTACAGTGGTACTGTATTATGCAGTGGTGTCTGAATTCATGGTTTTTCAAGGCTTTGATTCAAGGCTGCAAACAAATAATAATAATATTAATAAAAAAAAGTTTTATCCGAGTTGTAACATCTTCAGTATACTGAAGGATAGTTTAAGAACAAAAAAGAAGAAAGTATTGGAGAAACTCCAGAAATGCAAAGTGTGTTGCAGTGCTTTGTAAGGAACACGAGATCTGTTCCAACCTGCCCATACAGACTGTGGGCTCAGGGATGTTCTCCATGCTTCCCTCATCCTCCTCTAATTGGAAGCAGATTGGAGTAAACATGGATTTGCTTGCACAGCATTGCTTGCCTGAAACAATTTATCATCTGGCTTCAGAAATATTGAGAGCTTTCTTGTCCTTGAGCAAACCAAGCATTCTAAATGATTCAACCCTGTCTTTGTTTGAACCACTTCTAGCAGTTTGGACCCCTGTTGCTGTGTAGGGATTGTCTTATTGTTGTAGCACTGTACCTCTACCTCTCCTGCTAATGAAATGCATGGTCTTCTGACTCGCAATTGAGAATTACAACACAGGCCTGAACTATTCCATTTCTAGCATGCATGAGCACAGTCATTTTAAATGAACACAAACACATTGTGCATAAATTCATTCTTTATTACAATATAAATGTCTTTTTGCTCATTGAAGTTATGTTGTTTGCCTAACAAAGATATGCAAAGATGTATTCAATGCTGTTAAAAATTAGGCTCTTATTGAGCTGTGAACCTGAAACCAGTAAAGGGTTAAAGAATCACATTGTTTTAGGAATAGAAGTGATTGTGCACAATATCATGAATAATATCTCGGAGCATGATTCAGAGCCTGAAGGGAATGCCATATACTCTGTATTTATAGCTCAGTCAAATATTTATATGTCCAGTATAAACTCTATTTGGCCACCAAGTATGCATCCCAAGTGAAGACTTAACTTCTGCCGCTTGCTTCCATGGCCTTGAGCAGATCTTCTATTTCACTTTGGCAGGAGAATCTCAATTAATTAAATCTTAAATATGTGTCAGTTTGCTTTATTTCTCCAGTGCTGACAGCTGTGCTGTGAGAAAGATCCCAGGTCACTGTGGTAGGTGGCTTTGGAAAGTAACCCTTATAAAAGGCCACAGCTGTAACTCTGCTGGTACTTTTGCAGTTATCACTCGTTGGTTTGGACTCTTACCATCCAGGACAAGGTTAACTACCATACAGGAAATATACTCTGACCAGGGTACTACTGCATAACAGGGCTTTGCCATCCTGTTTCTTGAACTAAAATGTCCTTCTCTTGTACATTCTTCACTTTTTGTCTTTGTCTTGTCCATACTTGAAGCTCTAATAAACCTCCTATTCTTTAGCCTGGAGGCTTCGACTGGGTGAGCATAACACCTCATCTCTACACAGTATGCTGCCCGGTGGCCACTGCTGCTGTACAACCTCTGTGTACTGCAGAGAAGACACTGCCACTGGCTCCTGTACAACCTCTGTGTACTGCAGAGAAGACACTGCCACTGCTGCTGTACAACCTCTGTGTACTGCAGAGAAGACACTGCCACTGCTGCTGTACAACCTCTGTGTACTGCAGAGAAGACACTGCCACTGCTGCTGTACAACCTCTGTGTACTGCAGAGAAGACACTGCCACTGCTGCTGTACAACCTCTGTGTACTGCAGAGAAGACACTGCCACTGCTGCTGTACAACCTCTGTGTACTGCAGAGAAGACACTGCCACTGCCTGCTGTAGCAAGACACTGCCACTGCTGCTGTACAACCTCTGTGTACTGCAGAGAAGACACTGCTGCATGGCTCCAGGCAAAGTCAGCTCTGACAGCCTTGATGAAAGAACAAGAGCCACAGAACATGATAAAGAAGAGCAGTGGTGCTTCAACAGCAGCCTGGCCCTGCTTCATGTAATCAGCCTCTATGGGTTTTAATATTTAACGTCCTTTGTTATGTTTTTACCGTGTTCAGACAGCTTGTACTTTTCAAACTGAAGCTGTCTGTCACTCTGGAGTGTAGTGTCTCAAGGAAATGCAGTGGTGTGCTGACATCACTTTCCTTTTATGAAAAGCAAGCCAGGGGTTGCTGGAAGAATAAACTGAACCACCGCAAACCAACGGAATTAGTAACATGGCACTCATTCACTGTCTAGGTCAAATGTCAAGACCTTTTCTTTGAAAAAGTCCTTTCCAGAAAAGATCCATTCAATAAAAAGTACCCTCCAGGGATAATGGGAGTCATAGATTTTTCTATGGAGATTCTCTTTCTCCATGTTTCATGAATAATACAAACACAGTGCCAGATATTAACTATCAAGCTGCCAAAACAAAGCGATCTGTAGCCAGATTCAATGCATTAAACATTGATGTATTATTCATATACGGCATGTTCCCACCACGCTAATCGTTTAATGTATCTGTTTGTAAAGCAATGGGTCCCCTCTCATTCATTTCAAAGTCAGCTCACAGTTCGCTGTCTTTTTCCATGTACAGTCAGTGATACAAATGAAAAAGAAAACTACAGAAGAAAAAAAGAAATGATATTGAATAGTGGATCAACCAAACAAATGGGTTCATGCTAATCCCAGGTACAGTGTGTCACTGATCAGACACACAGCCGAACAAATGGGTTCATGCTAATCCCAGGTACAGTGTGTCACTGATCAGACACACAGCCGAACAAATGGGTTCATGCTAATCCCAGGTACAGTGTGTCACTGATCAGACACACAGCCGAACAAATGGGTTCATGCTAATCCCAGGTACAGTGTGTCACTGATCAGACACACAGCCGAACAAATGGGTTCATGCTAATCCCAGGTACAGTGTGTCACTGATCAGACACACAGCCGAACAAATGGGTTCATGCTAATCCCAGGTACAGTGTGTCACTGATCAGACACACAGTCAAACAAATGGGTTCATGCTAATCCCAGGTACAGTGTGTCACTGATCAGACACACAGCCGAACAAATGGGTTCATGCTAATCCCAGGTACAGTGTGTCACTGATCAGACACACAGCCGAACAAATGGGTTCATGCTAATCCCAGGTACAGTGTGTCACTGATCAGACACACAGCCAAACAAATGGGTTCATGCTAATCCCAGGTACAGTGTGTCACTGATCAGACACACAGCCGAACAAATGGGTTCATGCTAATCCCAGGTACAGTGTGTCACTGATCAGACACACAGCCGAACAAATGGGTTCATGCTAATCCCAGGTACAGTGTGTCACTGATCAGACACACAGCCGAACAAATGGGTTCATGCTAATCCCAGGTACAGTGTGTCACTGATCAGACACACAGCCGAACAAATGGGTTCATGCTAATCCCAGGTACAGTGTGTCACTGATCAGACACACAGCCGAACAAATGGGTTCATGCTAATCCCAGGTACAGTGTGTCACTGATCAGACACACAGTCAAACAAATGGGTTCATGCTAATCCCAGGTACAGTGTGTCACTGATCAGACACACAGTCAAACAAATGGGTTCATGCTAATCCCAGGTACAGTGTGTCACTGATCAGACACACAGCCGAACAAATGGGTTCATGCTAATCCCAGGTACAGTGTGTCACTGATCAGACACACAGCCGAACAAATGGGTTCATGCTAATCCCAGGTACAGTGTGTCACTGATCAGACACACAGTCAAACAAATGGGTTCATGCTAATCCCAGGTACAGTGTGTCACTGATCAGACACACAGCCGAACAAATGGGTTCATGCTAATCCCAGGTACAGTGTGTCACTGATCAGACACACAGCCGAACAAATGGGTTCATGCTAATCCCAGGTACAGTGTGTCACTGATCAGACACACAGCCAAACAAATGGGTTCATGCTAATCCCAGGTACAGTGTGTCACTGATCAGACACACAGCCGAACAAATGGGTTCATGCTAATCCCAGGTACAGTGTGTCACTGATCAGACACACAGCCGAACAAATGGGTTCATGCTAATCCCAGGTACAGTGTGTCACTGATCAGACACACAGCCGAACAAATGGGTTCATGCTAATCCCAGGTACAGTGTGTCACTGATCAGACACACAGCCGAACAAATGGGTTCATGCTAATCCCAGGTACAGTGTGTCACTGATCAGACACACAGCCGAACAAATGGGTTCATGCTAATCCCAGGTACAGTGTGTCACTGATCAGACACACAGCCGAACAAATGGGTTCATGCTAATCCCAGGTACAGTGTGTCACTGATCAGACACACAGCCAAACAAATGGGTTCATGCTAATCCCAGGTACAGTGTGTCATTGATCAGACACACAGCCGAACAAATGGGTTCATGCTAATCCCAGGTACAGTGTGTCATTGATCAGACACACAGCCGAACTCACCATGACACATTTCATCACTACACAGGTAATTAGGAAGTTTCATTTTAAAAAAACTAATCCAGTCTGTAGCATTGTGCAAGGTCTTAAGGTTGAACACAGCTACAGTTTCTATTACATGTTGCTATATGATTAATTCCTATTTATATTCGCCTAATATGTTTTTTTTCTCTCTTTAGAAATTGATAATAATAATAATAATAATAATAATACTCTAAGGATCAGGAGACTGAAGCCAGTGTCTATCTGCATGAGGCACACAAGTACTGTTTACATGACACCATGAGATCGCAGTGTTGTTTTTAATTTTATATGTCATGTTTCTGAGGAATCCTTCAAGTAAAAGTCTCTTGTAAATCATGTTTATATAGCATACATCACGGTGTCCTGTGTTGAAAAGCGTATGTTCTGGGATTTCTCAGAAAGCCAGTGGAGCTGAACACAGCGGGGAAGGAGTATTCAATAGATCTAAATGGAGGTAGAGGCTGTTTAAACCTTTAAAACATGGAGACTGTGTTGAAACCAACAACTATAACAGTGTGTGTGAGGGTGTGGGAGTCTCTTCAGAAGACTTGAAGGTCGTCATTGAAAATCAAAGTTATTGTGATTCATCTGGATAAATAAAGGTTTGGATTGGTTGATTGATTGATTGGTTGATTGATTGGTTGATTGAGTGATTGATTAATTGAGTGATTGATTGATTTGTTGATTTATTGGTTGATTGATTGGTTGATTGCATGATTGGTTGGTTGATTGATTGATTGATTGGTTGTATGAGTGATTAGTTGAAAAAATACAAAGTAGCCTGTCCTCAAATGAGGACAATGGCACTGAATGGGTTAAGCAAGATGGGTCAGCGGAAGGCAACAACTTCAGAAATGGGGAAAGTCCATGAAGTAATATACAGGGTGATTATCAGTGATGTGGTAAACTTACTTTCTAATCACCCTGTACACCATCAGTCACACTTTCATTTATAAAACTTCTATATATCATTGTGTAACATCCTTTACAGCATATTTATAGATGCATTGTTGATTGCTTAAGAAGGTCCTCAGTACTTTCATCCACCAATCAGCAAACTCCATTGCAGGGCACTACCACACGATAGAGGATCGTGGAACATTCAGATAGAATGTCTAGCTTTAAAAAAGCAAAACAGAAGGAAAGATAAACATTGGTAAAATAAAGAGAAATTAGGAGGTTTCCAACCACAACAAAAACCTGATCATCAGTTATTACCTTGGAAGCTGATCTTGTCTGTATGGTAGCGTCCTCTCCTATGGATCATAGCTTCATGACACCGTCATCAAGAGAGCGTCATGCCCTCTAATCAGGCCGCTATTGCTTAAGTGTTACCTGCTATACTGTGCTTCCCATGCCTAACTAAATATTCACTGTGGGATTCATCTCACGTCTTCTTTTACAGTAAGAAATTGATGCAGTTAATAAACTTTACAGCACTCCTGTCCAGGATAACTTGAAACCTAAGCATGCCTACATTATTCATTATACATTTTTCTTAATAGTTTCATAATAACTCAAACTTCAGCAAAATGCCTTTTAAATTGGTGTAAAACTATGTTTGTTGCTAAAATGATCTCTTCTCTATCTCGTCTTCTGCTTATGTCAGGAAGAAAGATTCAATTTAGAGATTGTGGGAGTTTCTAATCTGTCACTCTGCCTGGGAAGCACACGAGTGAGGCTACATCCTACACACTGATATGCGTTCTGTCATATCCAAGCTGGGCCAGATCTGTGCTTGCCAAGGCCTGAATGTGTGGGGATTGTAAGAATATGAACTGGAAGCAAAACAGTGTTAAGGTTATATTCTTGTGCCCAGGAGGCCACGACAAATCATTAAAAAATTCAATAAACCTTTGGTGTGGCGAACATAACCTATGAAGACGTCTGAGGTTATTGCTGTTAAAACACACCCATATAAAAACACACCCACAGATCCTCAAAGAGGCAAAGCCACTTTCCCAATCACTCTCCAGGGTGTATTCCCAAGTTCTGTCTTGGCATGCTAATTAACCCTTTGTTGGCATACCAAGCCGTTGCTGGGTTGCCGTTTATTTTATATGTATTTATCTTGTCTCTGCGCCACCTGGTGTAGAATTGGTTCCACCTCATTTCCTCTTGCATTTGTTACAACTCATTTTAATGTTAAGTAAGTGCATGATGGCGCTTATGTTCATCATGCTTTGGGCTCTCTCAGCAGCCACAGAAATCCTGTTGCCACGGTGACAAAAGCGGAACTATTTAGCATCACAGTTTATTTCTTCAACCTTCTGTGTCACTGAGATTGCAAACTGAATTCAGTATGTACATTTAATAACCTGAAAGCCAGTCTGGCTCGAATATAATGAAATATATATATATATTTTATTTCAAATGCATTGTGTAAGGCTCTAATGAATTAGCACAGTATGGAGGAGAAAACGTTGAGGTGTAATATTCTGTGAAAGCCACTTAAAATAACTTTCTGCGTAAGAATTTTTAAAAACTTTATTGTGTCAGTTAGAGAGGAGGGAGAAAGGCAGTAAAAGTGAGACATTACACTTCAAGCTTGCTGAACAGAAGAGTTGAATTGATCCTCTATAGCCCAGAATGGTTTATTTCCCAACAAGCCCCTGTAACTGATGTTTACAGTCATTAAACAAACAAGTACCTCTCAAGCAACGCTACTGTTAAAACAGACAACAAAGCAGCATGGAGAAAAATAACTCTGATTAAAAAATAAACTTGAAGCAATAAAGATTTCATAGGCTGTTGTTCGTGTTCCACCCGCATTGCAGAGCGGCGTACCCAAGGGCACAGTGAAGCGAAGCTCAACAGAAGACATGAGGCGCAGCCTGGCACATGCATGCTGATTTGGTTTCCAAATGGCAATTTAGGCAGTGATTTCATTTGAGTGCTGTGATTGTGATTGGTTCAGCTCAGGCGAGGAATGTGATTGGTCGAAATGTTCTCAGCATGATATAATATTACACCAGAGACAATGTCAAAACATTGCATCAACGAGGAGGTGTTCACTAACACTGCGATGGGATTACCAGTGCTTACTTATTAACTGTATTTAATAATTCTCCTTGAATTCCATGACTACTCACTGCTATCCCATTCAGTCATTACAAAACAAAAGAAAAATTACAAAACAACCGTATTGTTAGATTTGCCACCTGAAATTTGCTTTGCGTGTAAGAATATAGTAACATGGCTAGCGAAGAAAAAAATCTATATTTAAATGAGGCAGTAAACCTAATACAAAGTTTGGATTGCTGGAAGCAATAAGACCCTCTCGGTTTAATAAAAAACACCGCACGCAACTGCCTTGGAGAAAAAAAACAGTTCACAGCAAATCAAAGCATCCAGATGTTTGAATTTCTCAGAAAGAAAAAGCAAATAAAACAGAAACATTGCACTAAAAAAAGAACAACGTTTGCCTTGACTTCAGGCCAGGCTGCTTGCATACACACACACACACACGTGACACAGTGCAGACAGAATGGTAACCATCCAGATACAGCGTCTCATATCAATGATCAATAAAACATACAGAAACCATTTCCGACTCATTAATAGTTCATTAGATTCCATGACTCACTATGGCCTGAATGCACCCTTCTTGCAGTGCTGTCTGTTTGGGATTGGAGAGCTTTATAAATTACTTTTAAAGAGAAGCAATAGTATTCAGAAAGGGTGCACCACCTGCATACAGGAAAACCTCCATTCTCTGAACTAATTGGGATCAGGGGTATTCTGGGAATTATAGCATGTGGATAATTGAAACCATCCTGAGAAATGGTTTATCTATAAGTCAAATCAAGGAAAGACTGCTTTCTCTTTAAATTCATAACATACAGTCCTGCACTGTAGTGTTAATACCCTTTCTATGACGTTTCTATGACAACGGGGCTGAAGAGCACTGTACACAACATTACAGCTTAACAGGGGCTTCAGACTGCATTGCCGTAGTAGTGGGCACTGAACACACTGAGCTAACAAACCATATATACTTGGTTTGTACAAACTGATTCATCATTGAGCTCCTGTCTGGTGTGACAATCTAGAGTGAAGTAGTAGCAAATGTTCTCTAGAAAGTAAACCAGTGTCAGACAGAGCACCCCAGCATACAGTAATAGCAGTTAACTCAGGCAAAACCTGTAGCGAAGTGCGATACAGACCCACTGTGATTACACGATGCCTGGCACAAACTGACAGGGATGGAGACTCAACCCAACACTAAACCTGTAGCGAGATGTGATACAGACCCACTGTGATTACACGATGCCTGGCACAAACTGACAGGGATGGAGACTCAACCCAACACTAAACCTGTAGCGAGATGCGATACAGACCCACTGTGATTACACGATACCTGGCACAAACTGACAGTGATGGAGACTCAACCCAACACTAAACCTGTAGCGAGGTGCGATACAGACCCACTGTGATTACACGATACCTGGCACAAACTGACAGTGATGGAGACTCAACCCAACACTAAACCTGTAGCGAGGTGCGATACTGAGTTACTTATCCACATTTTACTTGTAAATGAGGATTATAACACAAAGCAAGAGTGTTTGCATACATGTATGTATGTGTGTATATTCCATGGATCAATGGATGCCTGCATGGATGGAGGTGTATCATAAAGGGAACATCCATATCCTGCATGCTTTATAGTTTTATCATACAAGGTGGCACAATTGTAAGTATCACATTAGAAAGCCCCTTTGGTGAATGGTAGGTGTCGTGGGGTGTTGCATTCTAGAATATAACCAGTAGCATTGTCTTGACCCTGTCATGAGTAAACACTTACAAGCTCAAACAGTTATTAACGAACACAGCCCTACAATGGATTTTTTCTTCAATGGCATGTATACACTCCTGTAGAGATCTCTCTGGAAGCCCTGCACAGCAAACACAATGCTTGAAGAATGTTATTTTCTTTTTTTTTTGGTGCCCTTTACCATCCAATGTATTGTGCAATGCAAGGACACCTGCATTGAAATACCAAACTCAATTAACCTTACGGATATCTTTCTTGGCGCTGGCCCCATTCTGTCAGATATACAATACAACACACCATGTAGTAGCTAATAACTTATGTGGACTTTTACCAATCAAAAAACAATGACACAGTGTTATATTCAAAAGAACAAAATACCTCTTCAAAACTAGAAGAATACAATAATACTTTGATGCAATGTCTCTCAAGACAAGCGGTTTGTTTTCATTTTGTAACATTGATGTAGAATTAAATATTTGTCAAGGGCACATTTAAATGACCCAATATTGGAACACAAACATTATCCTGAGACAGACGGAAAGACAGAATGACCGAGACCTCCAGGGCTCCTGGATAAAATACATCAAAGCCTCTCTCTCTCTCCTGTCAGTTATTGTGAACATTACAAAGCTTTCATTGCCAGGGTTTTATTCTTGAGTGGTTACCCAGCATATTTTTGATTAGTTGCTTAAGACATTAACAGGTTGAAGAATTGGTTTATCATATGTGAAGGTTTCGAGTCTGCTGAGATGCTCTGTGGTTATAAAATCCCAGCTGTACCGTTTGCAAAGGCTTGTATTATTACAGTGCCTGTTTATGAACTCATTCCTCAAACAGGCAGTGGTCCGCATGGCTGGCAATGAAATGGACATCTTCTGGATATGGGTTTTTTATATTTTAGCATTAATATACAGTAAAGTGGGCATTGCCGGCTATTTAAATTACTGTATTGGCATTTTAGAGTCCCAACAAGCAGCAGTAATGATCTCTGCAAAGACTCCTGTTATATTTATGGGTGTCAGGGACTGATTGACTGGGGCAGTTCATCAGCTTCCATGGGTGTCAGGGACTGATTGACTGGGGCAGTTCATAAGCTTTTTGAATTTGTTTTTCTTTTCAGACAGGAAGGGGATGTCAGACCTCCCTTCTCATTTTTCTCTTGGAACTTCATCCGGTCTAATTCATAACCTTTGTAGTACTATTTTAAGGAATGTTTTGTTCTGTTTATATATATATATATATATATATATATATATATATATATATATATATATATATATATATATATATATATATATATATATATATATATATATATATATATATATATATGCAGCGGGATGTGTGAGACAGCAGGGAGGGGTTAAAACCTCCCTGAAGAGAAAAAATGGCACCTTTGTTTATTTAATTGTTTTGTGCTTCTGTTAATTAGTTTTGTTAATTGTTTTATTGTTTAATTTAATTGTTTTATTATTAATTATCCCCTGCACCTGGTGGCTATTGTTAAATTGGGACCAGGTGCAGGGTATTTAAGGGAGCAGTCAGTCTGCTCAAGGCTGCTGAGTAGAAGGAAGCAGAAGAGAGGTGCTCTGCTTCGAGCAGTCATAAAACGTAAGTGCTGTGTAAACCTGTGTGGTTTTTGTTTGTGTGCCAGGTAAACGGCTTAGCCATCCTGCAAGTTAGTCAGGGAATAACCTGTGTAGTAAGTACTCCAAAACGGAGTTAGGTTTTGGTTTGTGTTTGTGTTTATTTTGTGTTTATTAAAAGTAGCGTGTTAGCTTGAAACTCCATTCCTGTGTGTGTTGTAGGTCAGTTTTAAAGGGGCAACGAACCCGAGTGGGTGAGCTCGTTTCACTATATATATATATATATATATATATATATATATATATATAATCAATTAAATCAAGTTTGCTGGTCACAAAACCTACTCTCAGATAATGTTTATGAATAGGACACTTTGTTACCATGGAACACATTGGTTTTGTTTCCTGTCCACATACCAAGTAATATTTTTTTTAAATAATACAATTAAAAAAGAGAAAAAAACTAGCAAACTCAACCATAAGATAAAATCATTTGAGAAAGTCTGACAAGGCCACACCAAATAAAAAAAAAAAAATTAAAAGAAACTGGCAAAACCAATGATTGAGCCACACAATCAATTGACAGATGGGGAGAAACACTTGCTAATGTTGGTGTTAAGCTTTTAGTATGCAGTGTCTGAAGTGAATACAAACAATACTGTGCTGATTCTTCACAGCTGCATGGGATAGTCCCTTGATCCAGACAGCTTATGACATCCCGGGTGTTTAGTCTTGCCCAAAGCTTGAAGAGTCAGAGGCCCTCAGTGTCACAACCAGGGTTCAATCCATCAAGCCTGCTGTGATTTAATGAGAAAGAGGCATTTGAAACCTCAGGAACGACCTTCCCACCCGCCAACTCTTTGACTGAATAAACACAAAACTGCAGGCTAGACAGGAGCTGCTCCATCAGCACCTGTTCATGTTGTGATCCACGCTGTGTGCCCACCAAGGTGTATCCCCACGTCACAGTGGAGCAGTCACCTGTGCAGGTACACTGTCCCAGTAGAATGAATACAGGACCCCACATCACAGTGGAACACTCACCTGTGCAGGTACACTGTCCCAGTAGAATGAATACAGGACCCCACATCACAGTGGAACACTCACCTGTGCAGGCACACTGTCCCAGTAGAATGAATACAGGACCCCACATCACAGTGGAACACTCACCTGTGCAGGCACACTGTCCCAGTAGAATGAATACAGGACCCCACGTCACAGTGGAGCACTCACCTGTGCAGGTGTACTGTCCCAGAAGAATGAATACAGGACCCCACGTCACAGTGGAGCACTCACCTGTGCAGGTACACTGTCCCAGTAGAATGAATACAGGACCCCACATCACAGTGGAGCACTCACCTGTGCAGGTGCATGAAACAGGGAAATATAAATAGATATTTTGAAGAGAGATTTTAGTTATGTTGTTAATGGAAGGTGATGGTTCAAAGTCTGTGTTTGTTTCTTGTGTGTTGGTCTCCCTACACCAACCAGATATCAAATCCGATGCAGTCATAAACTTAACTAGGTTTGCATCGTTAACATTGTATGATATTCATGCACCAAGTAATTCTAAAAACATACATCAGTATGAATATTAGATTTCAGTTCCTGCCCTGGGATAACATTCCACCCTGAATTCCATGGCAAGGGCTGGTTGGGATAGCTGAGCACAGAGAGGAGCATTGTACTGCATGTGCCCAGAATGGAATCATTTCTATTTAGGGTTAAACAAGCTGTGTGGAGCAGGTTGTGAAAATCACTTGTGTCACAGTCATTTGTAGTGCAATACCCTGCATGGTGATCAGTTACATTCCAGCACCCAGAGAGAACAAAGACAAAAGACTGAGTTGTTAGAACCACGCTCAGTCGCTTGCATTCACCTGGAAAATAATGATGCTGTTTTTTCAGCACTGTTTTATCTTCATGTACATTACAGAGACAGTGTTATTGCTCTATATTATGTTGCACATTTCAAAAGGCCATAAATAACGTTTTATGCTTAAAGGAAGTTGAGTGGGTAAGATGTGTTGCTGATCCCTAAAGACACGGCAGGTTTGACAAAGCAGGATTCATTCCATTCTGAGCAAAAACACTGACACCCTTTGCTGGTGGAGAAGATCATCTTCAAAGGGTAAACCTGGCAGATGTGTTATTTTCATTGGCAATCATGAAAGCATCCAATAAAATAACGTGTATGCCTCTAATACATCTTCACAGAATCTCAATTTCCCCAGTAGCTTGCTTTACCCAGTAGAGGGGGGTACAGTTCTCTACAACACACGTGGCTAGCACTCATTACATTCTGTAGAACAAAGTGACAATTAATTAGGCTGCCTTTAAACTGCAGTCATGCAATTATAGATCTTCTCATACCGTGGCTCAGCTGTGCCGATGGAAGTGTGATTTCAGTTGATTTTCCAGTTGATTTTCAGACAAACTATGTGAAGGAATTTTGTAACTTCCGCAGATTTCATTTAAAACAGCACCTGTGCAGAATTTAAGCAGGTCCAACACAGTTCACTGTTATTCAAAAAAGAACAGTATGGCAAGGCGAAAGCCCTAAAATGCAAATATTGTGTGTGTGGCAATGCAAGGTTGGCAGGCATGGGCTTAAATCTGCCCTTGCCAACAATCACAGGTGTAGCCATTCCCCAATTTGGTAACTGAGTGCTAATTGGGGAGTGGCCACATGTATAAATAACCAGATATGCTTTGTTTGTTGGAGGAGTTTGGGAGTGAGTGTTTGTGCTGTGATTATGTACCATTTGTACAGCCTGTATTATTTTGTTTGAACCTTTTATTTTGGCCCTCGTGCTGTGTTTATTTTGTGTTCCTGTTGTTTTTTTTAATAAAGTCTGCAACAGCTTTAAAACTGCAGCTTTCTGTCTCTGGGTTTAATTCCTGCCGGTAACCAGCCTGGGCCGTGACACTACCCTGCCACATGTGGTGTCAGAGTGGGATATATAGTGCCCCTTGTGACCCAGAGCAGGACTGCAATTAAAAAGTTGCAAAACAGTACAAACTCACAGCACAAACACTGACCCCCTAACGCCAACAAACAACTGATTTCTGGCTCTTAACCATGTGGCCACTTCCCAATTAGCACTCAATTACCTAACTGGGGAATGGCCACACCTGTGATTGATGGCAGGGACAGATTTAACCCCATCCCTGGCAACCTTACATTCCCACACACACACTATTTAAATTTTAGGGCTTTTGCTCTGCCACAAACAGTTTGCAGGTAGCTGTTTTCTAACTGTGCCTTTTCTCTCATCTAGTAGATACGATCTTAAAATGATTGCTCTTCATAAAACAGCCCCCACAACTTCAGAGAATACTCCCTTTTCAAACTCATAGAACCAGGAGATCTGCAAGTACAGTGGTAACTGTTGTCTTCCATGTATTCTGATGTTATCGACAAGTACAATGTTCACATCACTTAACACTATATTTGTGTCAATGGCATGTTCATGGTTTTCTAAAGCCTTCATATAAAGACAGCAGAAGGAAACAAAAGTGCTTGAATAGAACGTATTGTTTCTTCAATAATGCAGGCCTGCGGATTTCTATCACTTGCAGGACAGTGTGACATACGGTCCATTTGAATGAAGAGTAACTAGGGGTCCCACTTCATTGCACCTCCGATGCTCATGAATCTGTATTAATAACATGCAATCATTTTACTTGCATGGTAGTATTTAAACGACTTACTTATTAAAGACTTGGCAGGCACAGGCTAGAGTTTCTGTGAAGGATGTTTCAGGAGCATGCATGTTATATTTAGGCCCCTCATTCAATACTGCTTTACAGCTTCAGAAATCAATTAATAACAATGAATATTTTAGCAATTATATACAAAGAAATTTAAGCTTTGGATTCTGAACAAAACTGGAATAATATCCATTGACAACAGCATGGTAAAACAGCAACCTAAGCATTGAATAAACAAGGGTGTTATATAGGTCAGGCTTGGCTAAGCACAGCAATCTGTATAACCTGTGGTTAGGATTTCCCTAACATGCCACTGACTTAGCAAAAATGCAAACATATCCAGCAAACATTTCCTATTTGCTTTTGTTATTGTAGAGTGGAGTACATTTAAACAAATCATAGTATACTGTCTGGTTACCATTGCAGTGCAAACACTGTGCCACGGCCAAAGCTTTGAGAGACCAGGAGCAGCTGCCAAGTACCGCAATTATCTTCGGTTCTGCGGCTCTGTGTGTCATTTTCTAAAGGGAATCGTGCATGAAGAGGCTATCTCTTAACAGGGTCAGACAGCTGGAATGGGCAGCTTTTGATCTTATTCTCAGAAAGAACCATCACACACTACAGAACCAAACACTCAACAATACCTGCATGTGTGCTGGTCCATCCAGGCCTCAGTCTAAGAGTGACACTACAGACTGCACCACTGCAGAGAATCAATCACAGAAAGTAGGGCAGCAGTTTGTGCTGTGAAATGTGCAAAGTGACTGCAATTACAGATGGACTATTAAAAACCCGATCATAGCAATGCAATATAGTTCATGTCTGCAAGATTGACAGACACCATATGTTAGCGAAGATGGGGCTATATCCATTGTTTATTTGATTTAAAAGTTTGCACATTTTTAAATATGTTTATAACAAACCATGAAGCTGGCAGAGAACTCGTGTCCCAGTTCATAAGTGGGAAAACTACTACTACTACTACTACTACTACTAATAATAATAATACATTTATTTTGAGATGGACTTCATAAAGAGTTGTCATCTCGCAGATTGCTTGGTGGTAGAGCTACACCACAGGAAAGCAAGCCAGAGAGAAAGCTCACAATAAAAACACACTGCCTACCAGGGTGCTGTGATGGGTTGTTCACTTCTGAAATCACTGGTTCCAGCTTCACTGTTCATCTCTACAGGCTGCACCCTGGTCAGTTACAGGTTATTAAAGATTTGATTTAAAACTATTCTGGATTCCCGTTCTGATCCTGTCTTAGCCAGAGGCACAGAGTCCCACGCAGGTACCTGAAAGTGATTGTTTTGAGATGTTTACCAGCAGCAGAGCTGTCAGCCAGCAGTACTGGAATTGACTGTTGATTTATATACTTTCCAGTGTTTGGATTTTAAGTTCTTCCTCCTGGATATTGCATCACATGTAGGAGTTCAAAATGTATGTTTATATTTTTCATTCCCTCACTGATACAATCTGGGTCAGCTGTGGGAACGTGGACAATGGAGCACATTGTTTTTTTCTTACAAGAACACAATAATTACTTTACACTACAAATAGCAAACCAGTGAAACTGTCACATAACTTATAATTAGGCTATACTTACAGCAATCACATCACGTCGCTTTGCAAGCAAACTAGGGCATATTTGCTACATGCAAATACAATCAGTTATATTGAATTTATGAAACGGTCTCGTTCTAGCAAACTGTTCAATGAGAAATGCTGTCTGATACCATGGACTTTATGACCCAGAAGATAGAGAACCCCTTATGCCAAAGAAGTCACCAAAGGTCTGAAAGAAAAAATAACTCCAAATGTGTTAAATTTACTGGAACATAATGATGTGTTATGATTGTGAATCAAGAGTCTCTCTTCTCTTCCCTCTTTCTCTCATGAATTTTATTTCACCAAAAAGTATGGATTTGAAAAAGAGTCAACTGTAAATAAGGACCCATAAATACTTCTATTATGGAGTTGCATGTAAACATATTACTGCTCCTCAAAACATACTGAAATAAACCAATGTTTGCTGTACACCAAACTATCAATACAGACCCCAAAAAACGAATTATCCCCAGTGTACTGTTGCTTGTTCTTAGTGTCTCTAAAGAGGAATTATAAATAACTCCATCAAAAAGACTGAAACATCTGAAACAGTCTACTCCCTGCTTAATATCAGTCACCTAATACTCCCATCCAAAAGCCTCATCTCCATATGCATTCCTAAGAACAATAATATAAATGCTTTCCAAATAAAACTGTTGTGTCACTTTAGTGTAGCCGATGACTGCTTCACTGCTGATGGAAACCTCATTGGGAAGATTGTGCCTCTTAACTGGAGCAAATGGATGCTTTGATGTTTAAGTAAATTTCACACGCTTGTTACGCAAACCAACAGAATCTTCTTGGACAGTAACTTTGTAGCTGGTTTAGACTTCCAGTGCTGAAAATTCATTTTTCCAAAGACAGTCTCTAGTGTACGATCTGCAAAGAAGTCACAGCTATACCGTCTCCTTCTATGGATGCTGAAGACTCAGTTCAAGGGGCAATTTAGAATCTTCAGTACCAGTTATGACATTGATCATCAGCTGTATTCATTTGTTTTTTTCTTTTAAATAAGTACTTAATTCAGCTCGCACAGGGACATTCATTATGAAATACAACGTGCTGGGAACACTGTATTTAAACTGGACACCATGCAGCCTTTTAATACCTTCATGAAGGCTACTATACCTACATGCATAATCATACAGAATAATGATAATGGGCATTCATAACATTTCATAACATATGGCTACTATTATGCTTCAAACATTATATTTGATATATTTTAATAATATCAATAAAAGGGTCACAGAAACGCAACTGAAATTCTGGATTTGAGTACATTTGCTGTATTATTTTTAGCAGACTGTTCTGAATATGCATATGTATGTGATTGTGAAGGATTATGAGGGGTTATATGGTGATGTGTAGCTTTTATGAAGATGTTATTAATGCTACAGTGTCCAATTCCATGCTACCTATCTTAAATCAAATACATAATAATGCTTTGAGGAGACTTTTGTAAATGAGCTGATTTATATAGACAGACACTTTCAGCACAGGCCAGTTCAAACGACTGTGTAGAGACTACAACCCTTTTATTTGTATGGCCCTGGATTTAGGATCACTGCGCAGTAAATAAAGCAGCTCCTCCTCCCTTTGGGACACATGAACACAGGGTCAGATCCTGCTTGGTTAACTCAGACATTTCCAATCTGTCAACACCCCAGCATGGTGTACAGGGCTGCTGTGCTATCAGGGCTGGTCCTCTGAATAAACTGACTGGAGGGGAATCATTTTCTGTGTGAACAAACAGAAGCAATACATGACCCTGTTACCCTGGTTACATTTACAGAATCAGACACACACTGTATAAACCATACTGTGGGCTTTACAAGAACAGTTACAAAATGGAAGATAAATAAATAAATAAATACACACATAAATAAACACAAATAAATAAATATTAATACTAATACTAATAATAGTAACAGCCAATGTGCTGGCAGTTGCTAACCCTACTATCAGCACTTTCACATTGTTAAATCATATTGCAATGGCCATGAACAATGAACATTGTTGGGAAGCTACTGTAATTGAAAGGTTACATTACCTTGATAGCGACCCACCCGGCTGTGATCACCTTTAATCATGAGTTTGACATCAATTCATTGTCCTTTCCTTTTTCTGGTCATGTCTTAATCTGGCTGTTGCTCTCTTGGTGCAGTTTTCCTTGATCCAGTACATTAATTAAATCACATTTAATTAACCAACAATAATTCAAACACAGGCACACACAGCAATCCGTGCTGTACTGTTATTTTGAGCTCTTATGTAACCTGCTATCTGAACTGCACCGTGACTTCACCAAGCACAGGCACTTGATCCACTTACATGTGGGAAATCAGAAAGATATTTGCTGGATTTGAACCAGGTTTCTAAGACAACGCATTAAGCCAGTATTGAGTGGAATACAGTACTTGCTAAAGAATGTCCTTGCTAAGTGGTCATCTATCTATCTATCTATCTATCTATCTATCTATCTATCTATCTATCTATCTATCTATCTATCTATCTATCATATATATATATATATATATATATATATATATATATATATATATATATATATATATATATATATATATATACACTATATATATATTATTCAAAAGCATAGAAAAGTGAATTCTTCATTTGTAAACCGAAAACAAACTTTGCAATCTATGCAAGCCTCAGATAAATGAAGAGGTTCCAGAACAATGTTGGGGAATGCTGTGCAGCCCTTTCCACATCCCGTCTATATCAGCACACTGTCTGTTTCTGCTGTGAAAGTATCACTGCAATCCAAACAGAACAAACAAGTCACCTGGACTGTAAAAGGGCCTGTGCAGAAACATGTAATATTATAGATTACATTTCAACATGCTGTAAACTTAATATGATCTAATATTGTTAAACGAATGAATCTTCCCCGATACAAATGCGAACTAAACGTTATACATTAATAACAGACATCTGTACACGACACATTTGCTATTGTTACATTACTCATGCGTTTCAACAGTATCAGCCTTGCTACTTAAATACCCGTAATTAACCACATGAAAACTGCCTTAACTGAGTCATCCCAGTAACATTCAACAACCCAGAATGCGCTGAACAGCAGGACCCAGAGGAAACAAGTTGAGAACAAAAAAATCTGATTTATAGTCAACCTTTCACGCTTGTGCTTCCACAGTCCCATCCAACGTTCGTCTAACGATAAAAGATTATTATGTGTGGAAACCTATTTGTGAAAAGGAAACAGTGCTCTTCATTCAGAGCCCATTAATTGCTTTGGTTGGTGACTGAAAAGATCGGTCTACTTCGCATGCAAACCACAAACCCAGTTGCATAAGGATTTACAAAAAAGGAAACAAAAACATGGTTTGTTGGATATAAGGGTGTTTGTGTAAAAAAAAAAAAAAAGTTTGCAAACCCTACCAATTTCACGTCTAAGATGACGCAACTCTGAGGAGTTAAAACAAACAAACAAAAACAAAAAGTGTATAAAACTGGTATTGTAGAGACATATAATAACCGATCGGGCAACACGCAAGTCACTTGACCCATATATTAGTATACATATCTATGATTACAGCTGCGAACATCCGACGTACTGGAATGCTAAACAGGACAATTGCGCACTGCATCCTACTCTTATCTAGCAGCTTGCAGTAATTGAATTACAAGTTGAAATAATTCGCTATGGTATTATATAACCAAACCCTTAAAGTAATGAATCCCAACTGGCAACTAAGAAACTGGTCTGCTGCAGTGAACATTAAAATAGATCACTTAACCCGTACTCGCGCGCAATGATTTACACTCTATACATTATGCAAGGCTCAAAAGGCGGGAAATGAACACATCATTCTGCATCCAGAACTCAATACGTTTTGAGTTTCATTTAATGCATTTGACATATAGGTCTATTTTTACACATGGAGTTTCATAAAATACAACACATATAAAACCTTCTCAGAGCAGAAAGCAACGTTAAAATACTGGATATTAAGCGCAAAGGCACTTTCGAACAGAAGCGGACGCCAAGTGGCTGTAAATGGGAACTCTTGTCAGCAACACCATTATCTGTTATGTACAGGACAATTGTATTCAAACAACCCGATTCTGTCCTTTGTGTGTGTGCAAACATGAGCATACGCATAAGCAAAAACAAAAACATGTAAAGATGAATCATTTTGTGACAATTGTTGCTATTATGTACGTTTCAAATGGGGGACAAAAATAAGTTAAACGTTGAAAAAAAGTAGCCGTGACACCTAGGCCTGCATTATTAAACACCGCCTTTGCATGGCAGAGATAGAGAACAGGGTAGCTCATGTCACGCTGTCCACGCGTTTCCTTTACAGTGCATGTTTTATTGTGTTTAGCACATTGTCGTTCTATTTTAATACAATAAGCTGGGGAGATGGGAACTCGTTTCACAGCTGGCTGCTGGCAGTTTGTTTTTCCAGAACTTCGAGGTAGTCGGGTTCTGTCTTTAGTTTTCCTGGAAGCAAAGGATGTTCATTTTTCAATTGCTCTGCATAATATTTCCTGGGGGTTCCGTACAGAACAGTTTTGTTTAACCGATCTTGGTTGTGGCCTGGAGGATTCATACGAGGGTGCAAATGGCCTTTAGGCAAGGTGCAGAAGTTATAGTTGAAAAGCCCTGCAGTCGGGAGCTCCTTTGCCCTCTCTGCTAGGTTCTGATACAGCAGCTCCGTCTCCCTGTTGCCACAGGGTTGCTTTTCTAAGAACTCTGCTGTGCTTATTGTATAGGCAGGGCTGCGGGACTGCTCGTCCTTTTTGGGGTCCAGGACACCAAAGCTCAATTCCTGCAGGTTTCTATAGTAAGCTATTTGATCTTCTTCCTTCTGCATGTATATGGGGTTTTGACACATCTGACCAACGGGAGGGGGGATGTAGTTATACACGTGGCTCTCCGTTTTGTCAGCGCTGGCCTCCGTGTTATAAGACCCATACTGCACCTGAAACGAATTCAAGTCCAAATTGTTGGCACTTGTTGCGACATTCGGGACCCCTTTGCGTCTTTTTAGGACAAAAACAAACAAACCTGCCCCAAAGCAGACTGACAAAATGAAAACGACCAGCAACCCCAAGATGAGAACTGACAGAGGCACCTCTGGGTGGATCTCTGGGAAAGGGCTAGGGGGCGCACTGACAGAGTATGGGGCACCAGAGCTGGGACTGACTGTTGCCACCATAGTTGCCGTTATGTCAGTGTGTTCTGGGCAGATAGAATCATTTCTCAGGGATCGGAGTAGCCGCCCTGCATGTTTAGAGGGAGAGTCACAGGTGATCTCATTAACCACGACGCTAGTACTAGACTGTTCCATCCAGTTCTTGAGAGGCACAATTTCACACGTGCAATCCCAGGGTTTTCTTGAAGGTCTATTTGAATAAAGGCAGAAAGCTGATCCAAGACCCCCTCACAGGCAGGTGAGAGAAGTGATTGTTCCTCAGATTCAGCCTGGTGAGCATGGTACCCTGGAATACACCGTCAGGTAAAGACCTCAGCAAATTGTTGTTAAGAAACAATAACTGAAGGTTCTGCAAAGAGTTAAAGGTTTGTGGCAGAATCTCTTTGATGACATTGTATTCTAAATACAGATACTGCAGACTCTGCAGCCCTACAAATATGGAGGCGGACAGGCTTTCAATGTAGTTGCCATTGAGATAAAGTCTGCGTAAATTGCTTAAGTTTTCAAAGGCCCCGTCCTGAACAATAGCTATCCTATTGTTTCCTAAGTGCAGTAGCTCCAAAGAGCTGTACTCAAGCAGATCAGTTCTGTACACTGTGTGCAAAAAGTTACCTGTCAGATAAAGTTTCTTTGGATATGAGGGTTTGGGGTGCAGGTCTGAAATGTTGTAAAGTTTCCTTTCCTGGCAGTTAATGTTCAATCCACTGTCTGGGTTCTGAGATGTGCAGATGCAGACGTTTGGACACGTAACTGGCATCGGTGAGCGGGTCTGATAAACCATTATGGGTCCAAATATCTGCTTGTCCCTGCTTGGCGCCGTTACCGGGTGTGGGACGGTTTCTTGTTTTAGGGGACGGGTAGCTTTGGGGACCTCGTTGGGTTGAGACCCGACACGCAGGGTTGGTGACAGACCCTGAAATGGCTGGAGTCGCTTGCACTTTTCCTGGGGCAAAGGTCTTGCCTTATGAGCTGGGTCACATCCTTCCCGTGAAGCCTGAACGGTGTTTCACAGACAATGTCCCCGACAAACACGGAGATGGTATCCAGCCAGGCTTTCAGTGGGAGCAGGTCACACGTGCAATTCCAGGGTTCTCTTCGAGCTGGATTTCCATGATGCCGCCTATGTGTTCCAGGACCCCAGCAAACGGCAGGAATTTCAGCCTGTTCCCTCTAAGATCCAAATGCGTGAGCAGAACAAAGCGGAACACGTTGTTGGGAAGAGAAGGCAATAGATTGTCATTAAGAATCAGCACTTTCAGTTTATTCAGTTTGCTGAATGCCCCTGCTTCGATGGAGCTGATGTAATTGTAATCTGCCTGTAAATACTCCAAACTTTCCAAACCAAAAAACGTATCCTCTTTAATAATATCCAAGTTATTATTGTTAAGATGCAGTCGTTTCAAAATTTTTAGTCCTGTAAATGCCCCCGTTTTTATCTCTTGCAACCCGTTGTTACCCAGATGCAGGGTTGTAGCATTTGAGTAATTCACAAACTCGTTTGGATACAGTCTGGAGAGGAAGTTTCCATTGAGAAAGAGTTGACATATTCTGTTTTGAGTAGGCTGAAACTGGGTTACTGATGTAAATCCTTTGTTTTCACAATTAATATTCAGAATATTCTCTTTTTCCTCACACGCACAGCGATTCTTACAAATGTCTTTGAGAGTTTTACGGCTTTCCGTCTTGGACGATAGACCAGTCACCGTTAAAATACTGAGCAACAAAACGCAGTTCAGCATGTTTAAAACAATGTTGCTCAGAGCCCCAACATCAACGCATTCAGACCTTTTCAAAAGTAGAATTTCAGCCAAACTCCAAGCACGGCAGAAAACAAGTGCATGCAGCAACAATAAACTATATATATATATATAAAGCTCACAAATGCGCCGTGCTCTCCATGGATCGTCTTTCTAGTCCAAACGATGCATAAAGGCAATCATAGCACACATTCTGTAAAGTGGTTCGCTGTAAACATTGTGTCTGGGGTGCCTCAGCAGTACTCTCCCCGGGTAAAGAGCTGAACATTCATGCAGCAGTTGAAAGTGTCTCTGAAGAGAACATGTATAATAACAGCGAGATACTCACTGATTAAGAGAACGCAACCATTCCTTCATTTCTTTCCTTTCGTTGCACCCAGGGTTTGCCATGTTGTGCTAAATCAAATAATACTGTTATTCATTTTATAATTATTAGAATAATTTAAAAAATAACTGCAAATGAAGCACTCCGGTATTGTATGTTCATCCGCAAGATGTCCAGTTTTCCTTAAACTGAGCCCTGGATGCGATCTGTAAGGTTCCTCTCAGAGCTGACTGGTTCGCTCCCGCTGTGAATGTGTTGTGTGCGCTTAGTTTGGATTTGGAGTTTTGCGTCCCTCCTTCAGCCCGAGCTTGGGAACGCTACGTCACACGAATTGACTGGCAGATTTTGTTGGCAGAGAGGAGAGTGTATATCTGTTTTCATTGCATTGCGCTTTAAACGAATAGTACACCTTTCTGCATCGGAGCCGATTTTTGTTTTAGTACCATGCATAAAAAATAACTGTAAAATGTGTATCCGTGATGTCAGCTGGAAGAAGCATTTAAGGGTGCGGTATCTATATACAGCACCTTTGTTATCCTCTTGGCAGACTGGCGGGTGGTTGCGTTGTGTATACATTATGTATCTGTTTATTTATTTTGCGCAATGACTGTTGGCAACAACCTTTGCGGATTGTGCCAGAGGGCCAGCGTATTACCGAGCTCCCCTTAAGGGTCGAACTGTTTGAAATATTCTCACAGATTGAAAGCGTCAAATTGTTTAAAATGTGACTGAAAGGAAGTGCACTATAGACCAGGAGACTAAAACAAAAAGAAACGAAACGGGCATTAACGCTCGCTCGTCCTAAGCATTTTTCCTCCGTCACATTCGGGCAGTAGGCTACAGATCAGTGAGAATAAAGTCTAGCACAATATAACTCGTTTATCTTGATGTAATCAAAATGTGTCTTTCTTTTGAACAGGGATCCTTTTACATGTTTATCTGCCAACGGATTCCATATATCCGATTGGTAAAGAAGAGTTGATACAGCTATGGCCAAATCTTTTGCATCATCTAGAATTTTATGATTAAGACATTTTAAAAAAAATACATGCACATAATTTAGATCTTTTATTTAACATCCTGTAATCAAAGTAATTAGAAAATGATATCGCGAAAGTCTACGGGAAGCTTAAATTTCCAAACTAACTTTAAACAAGTGGACTAAACCTGCGAGGACTAAATTTGGTACGCTGCAATTTACCTATTATTATTATTATTATTATTATTATTATTATTATTATTATTATTATTATTAATAATAATAATAATAATAATAATAATAATAATAATAATAATAATACATGGTTAGCGCGTACACTACTGTGAAGTACCGTGTTGTTCTCTCAATATCGTGTACCGTAATGCATACATCTAGCTGACTGGTAATAATGTGCAGTGGGAAGCAGTATCCTGTAGTGCGCATATCACCAAACAGACCACTAGGAGGTGCGTTTCAAAACTCTTGCAAAGTATCCATTTCATATACATTTAATTTACTAGAGAAAGTGTGTGAATTCTGTTCGATTGATGAGAACAATAGGAGGATACAATGAATAGGTTAAAATGCTTGAGTAAGCAGTTTGGCACAGTCAGGTGTATAATGATACAATACTACTAATACTAATACCGGTAAATTTCAATGCAATTCTTGCAGTCGGGTAATCTAAGTGCGTGTGAGGATCCTGGGATGGTATCATCATCATCCAGTAAGATATGGGGTTGCAAATCCAGAACAGAACACACACGTGCTGATGCAATATTTATTTGAGCTTCTATTACAGAGACATTGTGAGCAGACACGGCAGCTTGTATTCTCAATGCAATGTTCTCTTGCTGTCCTACAAATTCTCTTTAATGCTCAAAGTTCTCTCCTCGCTCTCCAAGGTGTACAAAGCAGCCAACGCGCCCGGGGAATAACGTGTCATCTGTACCGGAACTCGAGTGCTAACAAATGCGCCGAGTCTCATCTATTGAACAAACCATAAATAAGCATGTACACAAAGCAGGCGGATTTGCTCGTTTGATTCAAAATAAAGACAAATGAAAACAACAGGGAGCAGCATCACGATGATATGTACGGTGCGTAACTTTAAGCAATTCTACCCACATGTTCTAAAAGCGTTATTCATATCATTGCGCACGGTAATCATGATTATCAACTGTACATTACTACTACTAATAATACCAATACTAATACTTACACTAGTACAACTACTATTACTACTACTACTGCTAATAATAGGGGAGTATCACACGTTTAGATGTCACAGGAACGTGTGTCACCTACCCATATCATTGCGTCTATTCGTTTATTTGACTGGGTTTGTCAATCCGAGTTGATGACACACAAAATACATTTAATTGGCGTTCTCTTCGTTCTTCCTCAGTCTCCAAAGCAGAAATAATTGAGCGAGAACCTGCTCCAGCATCCATGGAAGGAAGCAGAACTAGAAGTAAAAGGGTAAATGCTAATGAGCTTGGAAATATATAACAGCACCCGTTTGTATTTTATAAACTTAGATATATGTAGCAATCTTGAGTGAAAGAGGACTTCTCTTGATTATTATGCATGTAAGAGGTTTCAACACTATTGCCTGAGTGTCTTACCCCTGGTCCAAACTAAACGGCGGGACACGTCTTTCATTCTCACACTATAATCAATTGAGAGAGCCAGTCATGCTGCATTCCCATAGCTTGACTGTCTGTGGACACCGAGAGGACGCCATTCAGAGATTAACATCGGGTCAGTGATCTGGACACAGGGAGCCGGGAGGCCTGGGCTTGTATTGTGCGCTCTATAAAAGAACATATGCAAGCTGTTCTTTATTTGTACAGCTTGCACCTGGACAACCATCTCATGCAGAAACGCCCTGCAAGCTTTTCTCATGTTGTTCTTCTGAAATGCGGTCAGTGTAGAATGCAATGCACATGCTCTCTCCTTTCTTTCAGTTCTCAGCCCTGCAGTCCTCCTCTTCAGATAGGTCTCCGAAGCGAGAACTCAGTGCCAACATATACACATACCAATGGAATAAAACAAGCACTCTACATAGCATGACACTGGAATTGTCATTGTTGGTGTAGGACCCTGAAAAATATTCTTAGATGAATAGACTACTATCTAGTCAAGAGGCTTATCTAGTCAATGTAGACTGCAGACCCCACAAGCCATGGCTAACACGATGATGCAATACAAGCATGCCTGTATGTAGAGTGCAGACCCCACAAGCCATGGCTAACACGATGATGCAATACAAACATGCCTGTAAGGTATGCTGCGGCAGGCATAGCACAATTACTCAGGGATGTTAACACTCCCAGTCAAGTATCCACTTGATATGGGATATTGTTTTTATACACCAGTCAGGTCTGTTTTAATGATCCTATCTAAAAATGATCAAATATTGAATTGCTGAAGCTGATGTTTATTACAGGAAAGCAGGGCAATGCATTGTAAAGCTAGCTGATGCATAGGCAGGCATTTGCCTTTCTCCTACCCTTTCAAATCAGTCTGGTGGTTCTGAATCTGTTATTCCAACAGGCTGAGTTTATCCCTGTACTTTGTTTCATGTAAAGTTTTACCCATATCTGTCATAAAGTCTACTATGTAGTTAGTTTAGACTGTCTGATGATTCGATGTACAGTAGTAATACAGGTTTACCAGCCATTCAAATTGAATCATTTCTAAAAGGATAAAAAGCATTTCAGACATCATGTATTTGATTTTCAGAGCAAGACCATTTAGACTTCATCACAATGACCATCTGCTGTATTGACCTCATCTGTTTAATTGGTTCACTGGATTGCTCCTGCAAGACAAGAACCACATCGATTCAGGTTGTCTCCTTCTTTCAATCTTTTTAACTTTTTTAACTAAACCTTTGTTGCAGTTTTGCCATTGCTATGGGTACCGATTTGTAACTTCTGATTTATATATTTTCTATAAAAGCATTTATGTGCTCAGCTGTCACTTCAGATTTCATTTAATGGACTTCTTGTCAGATGTTCACTGTTCGCGGCTTCTTTCAATTGTCATGGAAGTTAGATGTCAGAGACTTTCATGATAGGTTGCATGTTTTGTACTCATGAATAGAGCTCTATCAGGGCCTTTGACGATCTCCGAGACACTTTGGGGAAATGGGAAAACCTTGAATTGGACAAAATGGAACTATTAAAAAAAAAAAAGTAAAACCTTTTTCAAAAGACCATTAATTGAAACTTGTCAGTATTTCACACTGGGAAATGCATTCTGATATTAGGGGATCAGTTTAAACTTTGTGCTTCCACAAGTGCCATGTCATAAAGCCTGAATGATGAAGACTAGCACAGTTCACTTATTCTACCATAGTGCCTTTGACATTCTTGCATGCAATTAGTCCACCGAATTCAGTCAAAACAGATAATTTTAGTCTTATACAAATACAAACCCAGCTAAATTAACATTATGAGGCAGTCCCTAATTTCAGGCTTTTACCCTAAAAACCCAAAACTTACAAACATGAGACTGCTGCTGTGTTCCTGTGATGTGTCTTGCAACATGTTTGCGTGTCATAGACTGTACTTTACAGGCAGTTTCTACCCCTGGGCCCTTCACATTTTCTGCTGTACTTCCTTTCGTCAGTCAGGGACCAATTTCACACGCATCTGTACAGGGACGATGAACCAAAACTATTTTAGCAGAGCAGCATCTCTTAATTGTACACAGGAGTTGCCAATCAAGAATCCCTCTAAGTTTCTAAAACAAACAGGTTTCCCAATGCGACCTCCTCTCCCCAGCATCTTAGTAAAAGATTCCACTATCTATAGCAGACAGACATTGTCGTTTTTCCACACGGAGACAGATTAGTCCCTGGTATCTGCACTTGTAGTTTCAGGAGGAGGTAAGCTCCCTAAGTAGGGCTATGTAAGCGGGAGGTATGAGAGCTGTTCAGGTCATTGTTCCCGAGTTTTCTCAGAGATGTGCACGGTGGCTGGAAATTGGCATGGATCCCAGACTGAGGTCTTGCCATTCTTGGATTAAATGCAACCTGAGTTTGGTCAGGCAGTACCTGTTCATTTTCAGGTTTTAGTGATTTTGGTCATTTCCATGCAACATTGGAATCAGTGAACATGTTTGAAAATGGGACTTTTAAACATTATGTCCATCTGACCCTCTCTATAAATAACCCTGACCGTGCATTCTTTCATGCCCTTGGTGGAATGTCTTTAGATTTCATTGACTTGGAATGTACAATTAGAATTGGAATGTACAATTAGAAGGTTGCTAAGGACTGGCAAATCTGGTAACAAAGACAAAGCTGCTACTTGGAGAATGCATTCCAAACCCATAACTATCAACATCCTCATCATCAACTTACTGTCGTACATTTACATAAACTAGCCCGTTCTACTGCACCCTCGAAAAACATGGATCTAAAAGTATTTGAATAACTATACATTCAACTGAAAAAACTTTTTTTGACGCGATTTACATTTAACTCACAGATGGGGTATCAAACATGTAAATTAATAAATAGTATGAACATGTAGAGGATTTGAAATATCCCTGTAAATACCAACTTAACTTCTACTGAGATCAGGCACACAATATACAATATAGAATATACAACAGCACTCCCCTCAATGACCAAAGTGGGAGTCATTATTAACAATTCTGTGGTCTTATGACGGGAGAGCACTTTATTAAGACACTTTGCAAACACAATGGAATTATTGGAAGTTGACAGTGAATAAAAAGTAAAGGGAATATCTTGGTGATCGTTTCTTTTGAAAATGTTTCTGGGATGCAATCCAGTATTGTCCTGTTTTTTAGATGCCAAACTGACAGCAGTAACGGGACAGGGGGGCCTGCCTGTGCTGGTGCTTTGCAGCAAAGCCATGGCAAGCAGGTTTGCTTTCAGAAGGGAAGCCTGATTCAGTAAAGAGTTGGGAGTCTTGTTACAAAGGGTTTGTTTTCACTGGCTGCTGTACAACAATCCTTAAAAGAAATGCAGACTTGTTTTAAAGATCCAGCAGAGCTCGGATTCCTTCACAATATTCTCAGAAGCGCACTCTTGATTGATCAGTAATAATGCAAAGGATTGATCATGTTTTAAACAAAACAAAACACATATAAAAAAAGTCAGCATGTTCATTCAAAGGCTCCAGAGCTAACTTTACTTGTTTAAAAAATAAACAACAAAAAAATAGAAAACATACATACAGCTTTGTATTCAATTCAGTGATAGTCGTTCCAAAGATCTGATAAGACAAGTCTGTAATACAGTACATTACAAGCTCTTATTTTTCATGAGTAAAAGGTAAATATGGCCTTGAGAGAGAGAGATAAAACGAGAGGATATCTTGTAATCGCTTTAAATAAAACAAAAGCAAAATAACAGAATGAAGATGTTAGGCATGTAATGGAGCAGAATGCACACAGTGTAGAGAGAGAGAGAGAGAGAGAGAGAGAGAGAGAGAGAGAGAGAGAGAGAAGGAGTGCTTTGGAAAGAAGTAACCATGGCATGCAGGGCACAACAAATTCATCAAAGGGTGACAGGAGTGGGTTGGACCCAATCTAGGGCAAGTAAAGAACATCATTAGCAATAAATGGATGAGGATTGCAAAAGGATGTTCCATGTGAGGCCACATTAACCTTGATAGAACACCCAAGCAGGGAAACGAATGATACAGTAAGTGCTTTTAGACATCAGCAGAGAAAGGGGGGATCTTAAATAATCTATAGAGGCAAGAACCACTGCACTCCAAAACTCAGTGCCTCTAGAAACACGTCCAATAGGAACGTGTCACAACTCAGCAGGAGCAGACCTGAGAGGTGCTGGGATCGGAAGCCTTGCCCACCACATGAAGCATAAGGAAGGTCCGGTGATCCAGACACTTTCTCACCCCAGTCCGTCGATGTTGAGAGGGCGACACAGAAATCCTTTGCTAGTCTTGGACAGCCTTCAAGCAGCTAACCGCACTGAGCCCTGTGGTTTGCAGGTCTGTCACATGGTATTAATGGCTGGGTTTTAAAAGGTGACCTCAATGAAGATCCATCAGAAACGGTCCATTTCACTTTGTCTCTTCTGTTCATATCTAGAGGAGCTGGTGTACATGGTGGCTTCATTCATCATACAATTGCAACCTTTTACACTTCACACTAAAGGATAGAGTGTGAACCAGGAATGTCTAACACAATAATTTTAAAGCTAAACACAATAATAATTCCTGAATATTTAATACAAAACCACATCAACATAATAAAGGGTTAAGTTGTGCATACACATGATTAAATACATGTGTAATTATTTTAGTATTACTATTGCAAACGTTGTGTAATTACCATGCTGTGTTGGATGTGCCTTACAAAACAGAAGAAAAGTGCATTGCAATAATGGAAATGTACTTTAAGCTCTTTCTGCAGACGTGATTGTGCTGCACATGCATTTCTCCAGCCTTGCAGCAACGAGCATTTGCTTCTTTGATTGTGCTTCTGCTAACCCTTTCTTAAGAGAAGTCTGGCAAGTACAGACACATTTTCAAACTGTTTAGTGTACATTCATTGTTGACTCCCTACTGTAACATAACTTTAGAAACTTCACAAAGGACATGCTATTTTTATGCTCCCCTCAAAGTTTTGATTAAGTAAATAAGGCTTACTGCATAAGGCTACTCCCGACATATCCATGAGACTGGGCACGTTCATTTTAAATAACTTCACAGAGGACGGCTTGGCACAGTCTCTGCCCAGCCTATGATTCTGTGTCTCAAAGTGGATCTGCCCCTGGACAGGAGGATTCTTTATAAACTGCAGCACAAGCATGCAGCTACACCGAGCATGAACTGCATCTTGTGCTCCTATTTGCAGATATCTTTAAAAACAAAACTGCATGTTGTCTACATTGAATTCTATTAAAAAGCTGTTCTTGTCACTTTAGATCATTTGTAAGCAAACACACTATGTATAGACACTGCACTAAGCTTCTGAGAAGGAGCAATAGTTGTACATTATGCAAATGATGTGTCTGATGTCTTTGGCTGCAAGATAAAGTCAAGACAATATGCTGATATAAATAACTATCATCACTCCCCTTATTAAATTATTACAGCTCCTATGGATTCCCATCTGTTCATGCGGATTGTGTTATCTCTACTTCAATATTTTTGTTTATGTTGCTGTAGTACCTGCCAAGGGTATATGCAAAAATGTGTGACAACTCGTTAATTAGCTTTACAAGGCTTGGATGTAAAATCAAATTCACTAAATATCAAAGTGAAAGCATCATTGGTTACCTGCAGTGAAGAATATTACAACAGATTGCATGCTAAAAGATAATATTAGTTGAAAGGACCATTAATTGGTTCTAATGAAAAGGAGCACCCCTCCCACACCAAAAAGAAGATCCAAAACAAGCATAATTCTAATATTACCATGTAGATTGTGACATAGCACATCTTATTTAAATGATAGGATATTTTTGGTGCAGGACTTAGGTTGGAGTATTTACAAGGTACATAAAAGCAGTGCTCAAAACAAGCTGGATCCACATTGCCTACAATATAACAAACTGTCAAAACTGCAAAAGGGCATTTTGCAAGACTGGATGTTGCAAACTCTTACCATTAGGTTTGAAAAATCAGTCAGTAAAACAAAAGCTACCGGGCTGCTGAAAAGCACTGAAGCCCTTTGATTCTCTGCTATTAATGAATGCATGTTCCATAAGGAAAAGGCAGTGGCATCACTCTGACATGGGAGCTCGGGATGTCCAGCCACGTTGTGATGGATTGTGTCACAACATTTAGAAAACAGACCCGGTAAAAGTGCTGATTCGCAGACAGGTTTCTCTGATTGATTTCCTGTTCGTGCCGAACCTCTGGGAATGATGAATAGGAGGGCTTGACAGGGTAATCCATGCAGCTCCCGCAGAATGCCACAGGGTCCCTGCACAGTTAAACACGATTCCTTTCCTCACAGATCAGCCCAGACTGTTGAGAAAGGGCTCACCCTTCACTTGCTGCACAAAGAGGATTGCTAGCAGCATCAGCTCTTGTATGGGTTGGCCCCTAAACTTTCTCCTAATAAAATAAAACACCTCAATTCCCTCTGGCTTTAAGAAAATAATATTTATAAGTAACCTTCTGATTGATGTCATCTTGTGATTTCAAAGCATCTTACCGTCTGTACAAAATGAATGATCCCAGTACCATTAGGGTCATGATACAACAGTTACATTTTACAACGTCTCCTTCACATGAAAATGAATAGTTAATCGTGAAAGCTATCAGTGAATAACGCTGGTGAAAAACCAATTACTCAATGCAATGATCATGATGTGAAATGAAGCTGGAAACTTTTACAGCACTGGTAGTTAGAAGAGTGGTGATTAGGAGGCCTGTGCAAATCTCATATCAGCGCAGGATTTATCATTCTAACCCATCGATATCGCTGTGTGTAGAAGTATTCCTGCTCTTTAGTCGGCAGTATGTATATCTGCATATCAATATTTCAATAGCCAGTATTGCTCTTCCAGACCTGTTTTGAAAGCACAGTTTATTAGAAATAATGGAGAAAATGGAAAAGCAAATCAAGCGATCAGACCTAGACCTAGATTTACTAGAGTCAATTTAGAGCAGCGTAGACTCTACTGCATTCTTTGGAAAAACAGATATTTTTGTAATGACAGGTAATTAATTTAAATATCTTTCAGGTGGGAACTGCTCTGCCAAAAACAAACCAACAAACAACCAAATACAAACACACACGTGCTTCTACCATTTAGACCATTTCCAGGACAACACTAGATATAATTATACAGTAGATTTATTTTGCAATGTAGAATTACTTTATGCTTTTGTGGCAACACTGCCCGAATGACATTAAAATAACTTTAACTACATTTGCCCCATGCAGCACACATTGCACACAATATGAATAAATCAGGAATCCCAGAATTGCAAACTTCACTGAATGTGGCAGCACAACTGACCTCTAAGACAGATAAGTGTAAGGAAGTGATTTCACCAGTTTCGGTTTTGCAAGAGTCCATAAATCAACACAGGATATATGGCTGTGTCGAGGGAATGACAAGGTTTGTCCTTCTAGTTTTTATTTACTTTTTAATCTGCTTATTTATGCCCTTGTGAAAAGCAAACTGAGTACTTCTCTCCTCTGGGACTAATCCAGGCAAAACATAAATCACATAGTTACACATTACTCTTTTGTAAGCTACAGATAAGAGTTATCTAGTTTTCTGTAATTGTTTTCCCCAACAAGATGAATAAATAAAAAGAGGGAGATAGATAAAGAGAAAGTTGTGGACACTGGGCATTGCTTAGGGATGATTTTGAAAAAATATGCTACAGCAGAACATGCTTGGAGGGAGGGAGGTCACAGCAAACCTTCATTCACACATCACCTCAAAAGCACTTTACACAACACTGAATTACAGTACAAGCACGCACACATGTCAACGAGTATCTACTGTTCCACTCGGTCTACCGGTCCAAATCTCTTTCTAGTTCTGATTGGTCCAATGTCCACTCCAAGGGCCCAATACATTGGGTGACCATGGCTGGCCCTTCCAGTCCTGGTCTTTGTTCCAACTCTGTTCTAAATTGTTCAACCGAACCAATCAAACCTCCACCCAGGCTCTAGATTATTATTGAAATACCTGGAGAGGAATGACCCACCAGGACCGCGATTGGACACCTCCAGCCTAATTGTTTTAAACTATAACTGGGGAAGCATTGAATAAACAGAGAGCCCCAGAGCTCACAGCTCAGAGTTTCTGTGCTTTGGAGCACACTCCAAGTAATCCTCCACTGGTACAAACTGGCACTTGGGAAGGGCAATTCAGCCAGGGTTAGGAGAGAGGCACAGGGGTCTGTCTCTATTGAGCCCTGTGTGCTCAGGCAGATTCCTCTGAGAAGACTGTAAGGCTTGCTGAAGCTTGAATTAGCTGTTTTGCCAATGTGAGAAGAGGATAGGCATTGGGAAGGCATGTAGGCTGAAGCAGATTGCAGCAGAAGGTACCTATCCAGATTCCAAACAACTTCCATCGATGGATCCAATGCCATATGCAAGGAGCTTTCCCCAGAAAACCAATTGCAAGTTTTATCAGGGCCAATACCAAGCACACGGTTGAGAGATGTAGCAATTTTCAAAGGAAGCAGTATGTGACACAATTTTACCTTAAATGAGAGTGTCAGTTGATATCCAAGACTGCTGTTATTACAACTGTTACAGTATATAAAAAGAGAACATCTATATTTTTCTATGCTGCTATGCAGTAGTATTGGTAATAATTGACTGAGAAAACTGAATGTTGACTCCTTTGTGATTTATTATCATTTTATTTTCCAGAGCTAAAGGTAGCATTCATATTACAGGCACACGCACACAAATACCCTCTAGAATTACAGTACAAATAAATCTGTGCCTATAATTCACTTTAATGGTTCAATTTTGAATGTGACTCAGAATGTAGTTTTGACACTGCTACCCCAAAGTAATACTTTTCTGCCTACAGGCTCTTACAGTGGCTCCATGTGGGATGTATTTGTCACAGGAACCTGGGCTATTAGTGGAAACCAAACTGCAGATTGCAGAGTTCAAACGCTCACACGCTTTAAATGTATACTGCAATTAGCAAAGATGCAGCTTACAGGGGAGGCTTTGCAGGGGACTGACCAGAAACACTGGATCACTGGACCAGGGCTCTGCAGAGTTCAGCAGCAAAGGTATCAAATCAGCAAAGTAAAACTGTATTAACCATATCCACTGGCTACAGGAAACACTTCAGTGATACCAGTTAGATTGATGCCTCTATCAATGTATTAATGACCAGTCGATGCACCGAGATGGACTTCTCCTTCAAGGCATGTCCAGGAGAATCTATAATTTCTGTGGCTTTATGTGCAGCAGATGCTTCACATAGGTCTATACAATACGCAGTTTTGAATTTGAAATCAATTAGGAATAAAATAAGCCTTGTCATTGTCTCAGCCATGTGTGCTCACTTCGCATCTGCTTGTGTGATCTTTCAAGCTTCACGAACATGAAGAAATCAGTTTCACTCCCATTGAAGGCAGGAGGAGGTTGTTAGCACAGGATTCCCAATAGGCAGCTCCCACCACAGCTGTGTGTTCGAGTCTGTCTGGAACTGTAATACATGGTCTGCAATGATTTAGTACAAGGTCAGCAATTCATTTCTTGTGATCAAGGGGGTTTGCCATTGACTAAGTGGCTTGGGTTAACAGAAGCCACCTGATTCACGGTCTTGTGTGGAATGTGTGAAGAGCTGGTAAGCAACAGACAAATCTGCTGCCAGATGCCTAACTGGTTCAGGCAGTCATGGAACTCACAGAATACATGATATGGAAGCATCTGTTTTATATGAAAACGCAGTGTTGGAATGGAACACTGAAAATATGGGTGTAAAAATAGGTTCTTATCAGAATTTAAAAAAAAAAACAGCAGGCATCCTAGTATATAATGATTTAGGGATTGTTCTGTAATCCTTTTCTCTGCCTTTATATTCACTTTACACACACAGTCGGTAACACACAGATTCTTTTCATTCTTCTTTAAGCTTCTATGATGGCTTTTGACACTAATTAGCAGGTGTCTGTTGTCCAGGGATTCACAAACGAAGACTACACAATCCTATATAATCAATTGTAATTAAACTGGAAAAAAAGTGTCTATATGGTATCTATTCAAGTAGATAGTGAGTTTAGCTGCTCTGTCCCTCTCAAACTAGATCACAAGAGTGAATGGTCCTCACTGGTGTACAATTCACCAGGTACACATATTGCCCATTCAAAGTGACACTTCCTTCTAAACTGGAACTAGAAAAACAAATCAGCGTGTGTTAATGAAGAAAAGTAGTTTAGAACAGTCCAGCACAGGTGATAACTTGCTAATGTAACTCATTCCATTGAGCTGCTACCGTTGCTCCAGAATTATACTCTACATCACTGTTGGCATAAGAGCACTTGAGGTTGCTTTTAGCATCGGACAGCAGTGTCAGTAGAATGAAGTTAATGTTGCTCTGCCTTTGTCTTCTTTAGGTCTGACATATTTTTAACATGACTTTTGGATGGGATCCATCCATCCATCCATCCATCCATCCATCCATCCATCTATCTTTTGTGAGTTGTTAAGGATCTGCCACTTGTCCCCATGTTGAAAAACATATTTTCCAAAAGAAAGCCTTCTAACTGTAATGCTGTTTCTGTATCCTTGACCCTGCCTACCTGAAACAAATATAAAGATTCCCTGAGAAAAATTAGGCTCATAAAAGTTATTGCTTTACCATCTGCAGTGAGAAATGGTTGCAATAAATGCCCTGGGTTGAAGGAGAAGCCGGGATAGATTTGGTGCCTGTGTGATTGAGAAGACGCTTACCTGGTAATAATATTCCTCTCTGTAGAAAGGGCTGAAAAACCTCCACTATGTGTATTGCTCTGATTGGGCCATTTCTTCTTGTTCGTAACAAATGTAAAATTGAGAGCAATGAAGGATGGACTGCCTTCAGCTATAACAAGAACAAAACCCCTTTATAAGGAAGGCATTATGAATGCTGGCTGGATGGTAAAACCCCTGCTGCACAGTGAAGAGAGCAGGATGCTACGCAAACACAAGGTGCTAAATCTTAACACTTCAGCGTCTCAGGCTTATTTGATTTCAGGGAAGATTGAAGCTGACTTTTATATATGTCAAGAATTTAGTAGCCTCTCCCAACCTAAGGGTCAGTTCATATCACAGCCGGCACAATAAAGCCCACCCTGAGACGTGCAAACAATGCAATCTGCCGTGTTAGGAGCTTAGATCTTTTCAAAAGAGCAGTATATATATTATATATAAAGCAAGGAAGAGCAGGAGTGTGAGAAGCAAACTGAAAACACCGTTCTTCACAGCTAGTGGAAGCTTGGCTGTGCTGCTCTAAAAGGGCGAATGCAGAGAACCAGAGAAGTGGGCATTATCAGCTGGTGATCACTTGTTATCCTACTTACAGCATCACACAGTATGTTGCAAGGCTGTGGACACATTACTTTCTCTCATCAACTCACGCATCACTTTACACTGAAACTGAAGACAGCGCTTTCTTGTTTAACAGCATAAACCTTCAGTCAGAGGATTCATGTACAGTTTTTTTTTGGTAATAATCTCTCTTGGTTCAGTTAGCCTTGCCTTTGTTTAATTTGGTAACCTAATTAAAAGTCCTGTACTTGTTGATAAATAAGATATAAGAAATCCCTGGTATCTCAGCGGTTCTGCCATGCGATACCTTCAAAAATACTGTGAGAACATCATGGCCCACAAGAGAAGAGAACCCACTTGAAACAGTAGGGAGTGCTCGAGTGTGGTACAGACTCACCCATCAGGAAATGCTGCGACAGCCTGTAGCATGGTGTGTAGGGCTAGGAAGCCATCAGTACAGGCTGTTCACTGTTTAAATAAATAAACATGTGAACCATATCAGGTGGCTTGCTGTGCAGAGGGTTTATTCAGCTGCCTTTCACCAGTCTGTGTTTGAACTGGTCCTGATGACACAAATCCAGCTGCACAGACCTGCAGTTACTTTACTGATTCATAGACTGCTGCTGTACAGCAAGCGTTACTTTATGCATCCTGAACAGGCTACTGCCCTCACCTAGCCCAGGCTTTAAATAGATACCTAAGAACTGCTGAGCTCATAAGTGACCCCTGAAAATAACACTGCCAGGGAGGGCTTCTCTGCTGGTTAGCACTCACCATCCGAAGAGATGCAATTCTCATCAGAACGGTCTAGAGCCAGTGTGGGAAACACTGCTGCTGAACTCCGGCTATCCCTCTTCAAAGTGACGGGCACATTGTGAACAAAAGGCTGCAACACACAAAGTTGTTTTAAAGTGATCATATCTTCCAGCATCGTAATCAGGGGCAGGCAAGCAAACTGATAGCACTTTCCCTTAAGGTTTCCAAAAATGACTTGCATATTAATTATGCACAACTTATTAAGGATTCTTTATACTTAATAAAGCATAATGACAATGCATGAATCATTTAGAACTCGCACACTGACAGCATAAAGCCACTCCACAGCATATTCATATAAATATTACATATTCATTTACATCAGCCACACTGGAATATAGAACTGAGAACATATTACTGTAGCTGTCATAATACATGACTGTATAACAGAACACTTAAATCGTGCTTCATTCAACGTATAACTACCATGTTCTACTATTATACGATTATCTTTAGTTGTTCAACTTAATGCACAATTCATCAGCTGAAGTAAGAGCTCACGAAATAAAACATGTGTACCTGTGTTGATGCTGCTGATCTTGCTGTTTGTTCAGCAGCTTTTCCACAATGCATTTGTGTTCAAATCCCCAGCTTTTCCACAATGCATTTGTGTTCAAATCCCCAGTGCTGTTCACAGTCTGATGCTGCTGTTGTGTGCTTACAAAGCACTTTAAAGTTTTCAACCTGTCTCCAACAGTTCAGTTTAAATATGACTAATGTATGCACAGCGCTCAATGTCAGACATGACACTGTATCAAGAAATGTGTTTGTTGCAGCAAATAGAAAACAACAAACAAATAATCAAATAAAAACAAAAACTCAAAAAGAACGAGGTTTGGCTGGGTCTAGTGCTGTAACACGTTGAGGAAGGAAGGAAGGAGAATAGTAGGGTTCAAGAGGTCAAACAGGTAATTACTTCAGCTGATCTGTTAAAGGGCCAGTGCTCC
The DNA here is from genome assembly GCA_030684275.1 of Acipenser oxyrinchus oxyrinchus. NCBI lineage: Eukaryota > Metazoa > Chordata > Actinopteri > Acipenseriformes > Acipenseridae > Acipenser > Acipenser oxyrinchus. Next base: position 89,954 of record JAGXEW010000316.1, on the reverse strand, counting down.
CTTTTTTCCCTTCCAGGTGCTTTTACACACTAATCCAGATTTAGCCAGGTCAATCACAACTGTGAACTTAGCGGGATATATTCAAGTACATTGATATTATTTTTTATTATCCAAGTACCTGCCATTTGATCTATGAAATATTCTGAAATAAAGTGCAGCAGGAACACCCTCCTAAGGAGGAGAGAAGTTCACTTTCTCAGTCCTTCCTAGAAAAGTGAACAATGGTGAATTTGAACAGTGATTTTGTAGATCACCATGCTGCAGCATACATACACAATGGTGAATTTGAACAGTGATTTTGTAGATCACCATGCTGCAGCATACATACACAATGGTGAATTTGAACAGTGATTTTGTAGATCACCATGCTGCAGCATACATACACAATGGTGAATTTGAACAGTGATTTTGTAGATCACCATGCTGCAGCATACATACACAATGGTGAATTTGAACAGTGATTTTGTAGATCACCATGCTGCAGCATACATACACAATGGTGAATTTGAACAGTGATTTTGTAGATCACCATGCAGCAGCATACATATACGAAGCTCACTAAACATGCTTTAAAATGTGTGTGTGTGCTTTACCAGGCTTTCAGAAGAAACTACTTTATTTGTGCTGATGTAGCTCAGTAAACTTTTATTATTACATTTGTCCACTTTGAGCTGCACTCCCCAGCTTCTTCAGAAGCAATGCTGAAGCCAGTCGCACTGATTTCCAAATCGCAATCTTTTCCCACAGCTATTAGAGAGCTCTGTGCTGGTGGGAGCTTTGCTGGCTACAGCTGCCAAGTCCTTTATTACTTTGAATGACTCCGGTATTATTCCAAGATCGGCAGCCGAACCACATAAACTTCAAGACTAAACGATGTCTGTGATTTAAAACTGTCATCTTTCTACTTCAAAGTCTCTGGAAAGCTTAGATCCCTATAAAGGATAAGCCCAATTGTTCTGGTATGACAGTGTGTCCCATAGGTAGATCGACATTGACAGCAATGCACGTAACGGAAGTCTTGGCTGAGAAGATCTTATCATTTTTTTTAAGTAAAACTTTCCTTTAAAGTCAAACTCAGATGACAGTTCAGGAAAGAATGTCAGTCACATTTGCTGTCTTCACACTAGATTTATAATATATAGGAGATTAATGACAAGAAGCACATGTATAGTACATTGAACCAAACTCTCAGTACATAATGATGACTTTAATTGACAGACAGGGCAGCAGGGATGATCAGAACCTGCTCTTGCATGTCTAACTAGGTTAGTCACCTGGTGTAGGCTGATATAAAAAGCAAAGTAGTGGGTGGGAACTTTCAAAGCTGAAGTGCCATGTGGTTCAGTGGAATAATACATGCTTAGTGCTGCCTGCCCTTTATACTGTAAAACAACAAAAGAAAAAAGACCGCAGAGCTGTCCTGGCACCGAACGAAGATGGGTTGGAGTGTTTAATTGCTCTTTGCCAGCAGAAGTCTGAAGCCTACAGAGAGGAGTGATGTTAATTATAGCCCATTGAAGAAGGAGCTGCTGGCTTTCAAATCAACCATAGCAGACAAAAATAGTCTATTCCAGGAATACATTGCAGCAATGTGCAGAGCAGTGTAAGCAAGGACAAGCGCCCATCTTCTGAGCTCAGAACAGCACGCTCTGGAGATAGTAACAGCTGCTTGTCTGAGATCTGTTAGCAGTTCAGATGCAGATACTGTACATAGCATTGCTGAATAGTGCTAAAAAGGGGCTATTCAGTGTGAATAAGCAGATCTTCCAGCCTGCTGCGAATGAGACAGTTCTGTAAATCAAAGTTTTATGTATTTGGGTTAGACTTTTGATCACACTTATATACACAACATAATCTGTCTACAAAAAAAAAAAGATTACACAGTGTTTTCTGATCACTATATTGAAATGAAATATGCAAAGTTATAATGCAAACAAACTGCATGGAGACAATCGCTGGAAATGATTAATAAAGTCAGTAAACATATTTTCAGTAAGCTGCTTATTATTCATCTTGTAATATTGCTTTGACCTGTGTTTATATGTGTGATTGTTATTCGTGGTGTAAAGGATGCATTAAAGCATGCATGCAGTATATTAGTTTGGGAAATTCTTTAATAAAACAATGTGTTGACGTTACACCTAATGAGGTGCATTTGGGAGCTGCAGTGCCCTCATTACCGGCCTCTGGTTGTTAGATCAGTGTGGTCAAGAGGTGTTGGCAACGAGATGTAATTACTAGCTAGAAATACCGTACATTCATACAACAAAGGTAGCAATACAATACAATTGTAGGACAGCATGAGTGAAATGGAACAAAACTGTAACCCCTGTGTATAATGGAATCCATGCATCCAGTTGCTGTATTGTGTTCCACATGTTAATAAAACAAAGCCAGCATCAACACATGTTTGTCTATTTATGTAAAGCATGATTTAACAGTCCTTGCTCCAATATTTACAACATGCAGCTCTGCTACCCCAGTAGATGTAGTCACGGCACGCCATTACCTGATAGACAGGCTAACAGAATTAGGGCTGTGATCCTGATGGCTTCCAAGATGCTTTCCTGCTATTATACAGCTGCTCCATAACAGAGACCCACAGGTTTAAAGCAATGCTATAATGTGCTTTTCAGTGCGGGAAATCAACTAAAAATGGGCCAGTTTTTATGGAAACCAAGGTGAAAATATCTCTTCAAGCCCTGAAGCTAAATATTACTTTAGCTTCAGGGCTTGTTCCATCTGTCAAGAGCAAAGTGGACCTTCTCTTATTAATGCGCTCCGGTCTGAAATGAACCCCCGGGTCTCAGGGCTCAGTTTATAGAATTTCACTGCTGCTTCAAGTAGTGTGGGTGCTTTCTAATGCCTCTGTAGAGTTCAGGCTAGCTAGCTAGTTTATTGCTTGTCTATTGCACCAGGTGCACCCATGCAGGGGCTGCTGTAGACTTTCTGGGGTAACAGCAACAGAGCAGGAGATTCTGGTAAAAGAGGACTGAAGAACATTTAATGACAGCGAGTTGTGGCTGCTCAAAATGTGTGAAATGATGTCTCTTACAATAAAAGATACACAAGACATCTTAACTTATTATGAATCACAAAAACAAAATGCAGAGGACATACGCTGATTTAGATTTAGCCAAAGTCAGTTTCATTCATTTTAAATACATGTTGTCTAGTTTGAACTCAAGTTCCTTAACATATACAGTAATAGTTCCTGCAGACCCCATGGTATTATCTTGTTTGCACTCCACTGTACCCTCTGAAGGGCAATTTCTGTGTAATTCTGCTACAGCATGGGGACTGCTTCAGTACATGGTATACAGCAGCATGGGGAATGCTTCAGTACATGGTATCTGGCAGGTGAGTTCTCACTAGTACCAGCATCATGCTGTTTCATTTCAATTCCATCCTTATGCTAATTCAGCCTAGCACCTTGTCATGAAGGAATGCAAGTTTAATAACTGCAGAGCAGATGGGATCTCACCTGAATGACATCACAGCACTCAGGCACCACATGCTGTAACACTGCTGATTGGATACATGATCAGCAAGCCCTGAAATGAGTTTGTTTCCACCAAGAACCACATGTGGAGCTTCTATATTAATGTATTATAATCACAGTATCTGTATTTAACCAAAATTAATTGGCTTAAAACAAGACATTTCATATTCATCGTTCATTTTAAACTAAATCATCTTTTGTTATTTATTTGTACAGAAAAAACAACATGCAATGTAATACTAAAATAAGACACCTGCTGATAAACTGCTATGTGAAAGATGCCAGATCCCAGCTGATTATGCTTGATACAAATCAATCACCAGTCGTGAATTACTTAATAGAAAAACATGTTCCTGGGACTCTTGTTGCTTGTGATGCATTAGCCGCGAGGGATTCTTCCTACACATTGAGTCCATCAGCAAGGGCTGCATCCCTGTGGGCAGTGTGGTGAATTAAGCTCTCCAGCTTTCAATTTATTTCAATGAACCAAGTTAAGGACAAGAGTGACCCCACAGTGCGAACATCATTCAGGTAACTCATGCTGCAGTGACCTGTGTTACATGAATAATGAATAAATTGTGTTTTACAGGAGGCTTTCTTCACCCAACCACATCTCGATCATCCCTTTCAGCTGACACAATTAACCCTTTGAGATTCAAAGTGATTTTCTAAAACAGCTGTTTGGATGTCACCCTGTAGAAGTGACCCAAGAGACCTATCAGTTTAAAATAGGCAACCGGATGTAACTGACCGTAGCATGGAGGTCTGTCACAAATGGCAGTGCACATCACTAAAAACACAGCTTCAATGCCTCAGCGAGGGCATTGCCAGAGATGACAGCACACTTAATCGCAGCTCAGCTTTTTAGTTTTTGTTATGCCTGTTGCACCTTATTCATGAGACTGCTTGCTCCTAACATTTAAGCCTTTCCAGATTCCTGCATACATCTTCCACTCAGCCAGCTAATGAACCCTTGTTACCTGTCAGTGTGTCACTGAACATTCTCTCCAGTAAAGCTGGCTTCGCTGCATCTCTTTCTACCTGAAGTTCTTTTCAGCACATGGCTGTCAGATGAGCACAGACACCTCAGGAGTCTTGAGTAGGACTATTCTGACCTTCCTTTCTTTGTTGTCAGAACTTGCTAAGGCATCCCTAGCTAATGGTCTGCTAAAATAATGGAAGTTATATATTCAATGCACCTATTTTTTAGACGTATGGCTTTCCTGTCATATCACTTTACCCATCTTATAATGATGCAGTGCATCCATTTGACCAAAGTGCTTTTGGGTTTTATATGAAAAATGTTGTGTTTCAATATGTTAATGTTATGCACATACATCTATTTCCAAATCATTTCTAGAAACAGGTGCTGTCCAGTAGAGCTCATTACAATTCATCCTTCTGCAGCTGTCAGATTGAAATAGTTGACACTGGATTGAGCCCTGTGCAGTGAATATCAGAAATCACATAATCCATTGAATCTATTAGCATTTTAGGTTACATTTAAGGAATACATCAATTGAATATTTTTTTACTGCAATTCACGTGATGCCAGTTCATTTCAAAGGATGTTTAATTGCACATCTTTCTATGCACACTGTGTGCTTTGGATGTAATGTTTCTGTGAATTTAATGGATGGTTACATTCCAGCGGGAAGCCATGGTTGCTATGCTGTCAGGCTGTCATTGTAATTTACTTATCCCTTTGGCCTTATTATTTAAACCTGGTTCCAAATTGCTCTGCTGAGCAGCACAGTGCAGGAGCAGTGCGGTCTGTGGACAGTGTTTGAATGCACTATAAGTAGAGCTTCGTTTTTATTCATTCATTTTTCGGTGTTTATGTTTTGCTATTTTGAGATACCCGAAATCATTTTTCTGAGGCTTTCACTTTTGATGTACTTTTGAAACTCTCCCAGCTGTTGCACCTGTTTGGCAAGCACTGCTTATCCAGCTTGATCTACAAAAAAAGGAAAACAATAAAAAATAAGTGAATAAACGTTATTTGGGACTATACATTTTCAGACCCTTACTCCCCTTGTTTCAAAACAAAATAAAACATTTTCTAAGCGTTGCAGACGAGTTTATAGCACTAAAAGCTTGCATGAACAATGCTTGATTCATAGGATGGAAAAATGGGTTTGCTCTATATACTGGTAGTACCTTAATTTGATTGATTATATTGAGTGGCTCTCATACACCCCTGATCAGGAACTATGTTAAATCACTCTTTTGTAACAGCCTTAATATAGAATGCTTGAAAAGAATGATGAATTAGCCGAGGTGTCGGGATCTCTAGCTGGCTGGTTTATAAATTAGCACCACAGTGCAGAATCTCTGATGACACTGCACAAGTGAAGATGCTGCCCAGTGTAGCTCCTGGTGTTTGAGCCACGCTGAATAAAGAAAGGGATGCAGCTGCACACATTAATTCAGAGGCTGCAGAATAGATGCAGTCTTGCTTTTCCTGAACTGGTGCCTCAGTGCTTTTCTTCCACCTCGAGGGGCTAGGAATGTATGAATTTAGAGCAGCTCAATGCAAGCATCTTGGAAGCTTTTTATAACGCTGTAACTCTGTGCTTGCAACAAACAACTGCCTTTACCAGGGCGCTGGCTTCCCTGTTTATTGATGATTAAATATTCTAAATCACAGTAAGTATAGAAACACATGCTGCAGGTCAACAGTACAGAGAAAATAAATAAGGAGGCTGTGTGGTCCAGTGGTTAAAGAAATGGGCTTGTAACCAGGAGGTCCCCGGTTCAAATCCCACCTCAGCCACTGACTCATTGTGTGACCCTGAGCAAGTCACTTGACCTCCTTGTGCTCCGTCTTTCGGGTGAGACGTAATTGTAAGTGACTCTGCAGCTGATGCATAGTTCACACACCCTAGTCTCTGTAAGTCGCCTTGGGTAAAGGCGTCTGCTAAATAAACAAATAATAATAATAATAATAAATAGAATGGGGAGCATGAGGTGACTCAGCATGGAGACTTCACCCAATCAGGGTTCCACAGGAGCAGGGCAGTCTATCTGAATCTTGGATGCTGATGTGTTAAAATAGCATAGCGTGCTAGCAAGTCTATTGAAGTCACATGGGACTTTTTACACATTTTCCTAATGTAAAAAGCTGGCAGGGTGTTGATGACCCCAGCAAAAAATAATCACCACCCCAACAAATAATTTCCAATGTTATTCAAGGTGCTTCAAAGACAGTCCAGCATGTAACTGCTTCTTAAAAGCAAGGGGAGTCAGTGATTACACTCTCTTCAGAAATCCCTGTGGAGAATGTGGAGGCCGGTCAGTCATATGTATTTATTCTTTGCTGAAATAACTGAAAGACCTGCATCTTGCAGAATTGTAATTAAGAGAGCTACAAATTCTTAGCTGTTTTTCTGATGTTTCAACTGGGAAATTCTTCATTGACATATAAACCATGTATACCTGCATTTGCACATGTAACTGGAAAAATAGGTCATGCAAGTGTGTTTCCACTCTTTGAGTTATTCTTATTATAGGAATATTTTATAATACCAGTCCAGTAAATGTTTCTGACCTACTTCTGCAAATACTGTATGTATTGCTTTGCAGAGAAGGTTGAGTAATTGTGGAGTATAATGGGATTCACCGGGATCTTCAGACTAGGACGTGCAAATTCAACATGCCCAACTACTTCAAAGTACAATCTAGCATGTCAGCTAATATCATAAAAGTACAGTGTGATCCTGCATAGATACAGACAATGCAGCTAGGACTTTTAGTTTTTATATTTATAAGCAAGGTAGATGCTCGCTTTCTTTCTTTCTTTCTTTCTTTCTTTCTTTCTTTCTTTCTTTCTTTCTTTCTTTCTTTCTGATTCAAACATGTTTTATACAAATGCTGTGCATTGATTAGTTCCTCCAGCCGACAGTGACGCTATCTGGATGCTATTCAGGATCAATTAAACAAGTCTTGTGGTGACGTTATTGACAAACCTATTTCCAGAATGTGAGCTACGCGGACAGTCCCTTTTATTTTTGGATGCATTTTACAGTGCTGCCTGCGAGGAGTGCAAAGGAAAAGGGTTAAGGGATATATCTTATTTATTTGCTTTATTTCTTTCTTTGCATTTCATGGCTCCCCTCACTTACTCTCCCGGATATATCTTATTTATTAGTTATCTTTCTATCCAGCTTGTGTTTTCCACCACCTTTTCAGATGGGCTATTTGGACTCAGTATGAAAGCTAACTGGTTTTATTTATAGCAGCCTAATTAAATAAAATATTTGCTGCATATTTGTCAGAAATCATTGCTAGATTTTCTTTACATTTTAAAAAGGTTCTGGGTGTCTTTGAACACTGGAAGTGACTGAAATATATATATATATATATATATATATATATATATATATATATATATATATATATATATATATATATATATATATATATATATTTCTCCTTTAGACTAAATGCCATTGTGCTTGTCCTTGTGTCTGACAAACTGACTTCTACAGAATGCCATCCTGGTATCAGATGTATTCAGAGCTCCTCCACAGAGCTGACTCACAAACTTAAATTAAATCTGTTTGTTTGTAATGTTCTGTTTGCAATGCTATTATTGGCAGCCAGGAATAGAGAATGTTAAACCCAGTCACAAAAAAAAAATGTCAAAAACAATCAGAAATGTCATTCAACATCCACATCAAAAGAAAAAGAAAAAGAAAAACGATGTGGGGTCATTTCATTTCATGTGTGCCGCCTGCTTAGTTCAGGGATCCAATTCTAAAACATCTATACATGTGTTATAAAACATGTTTTTAACCACAGGGAGGAAAGTCATCCTGAAAGCTACTCTTGGGATATCATACCTGTCTACTACCCTGAAGAAACCTGAAAGCACAACTATACATACATACAAGACAGCACAATATCATTGGAATAAACATTGCCCTGTGTTTCCATTGCATTAATGTGTCATACCACTGTAGATATGAAAACCCTGTGTTCCCATTGCATTAATGTGTCACACCACTGTAGATATGAAAACCCTGTGTTCCCATTGCATTCATGTGTCACACCACTGTAGATATGAAAACCCTGTGTTCCCATTGCATTAATGTGTCACACCACTGTAGATATGAAAACCCTGTGTTCCCATTGCATTCATGTGTCACACCACTGTAGATATGAAAACCCTGTGTTCCCATTGCATTAATGTGTCACACCACTGTAGATATGAAAACCCTGTGTTCCCATTGCATTAATGTGTCACACCACTGTAGATATGAAAACCCTGTGTTCCCATTGCATTAATGTGTCACACCACTGTAGATATGAAAACCCTGTGTTCCCATTGCATTAATGTGTCACACCACTGTAGATATGAAAACCCTGTGTTTCCATTGCATTAATGTGTCACACCACTGCAGATATGAAAACCCTGTGTTCCCATTGCATTAATGTTTAGTTACTGGACATGTATACCACTGTATTGCTGTAGCTATCTAGCATTGTTTATAATGTCCTTTATAACACATTTATTGATATGCTATTATTGTCTATTATCCTTTAACAAACATGTAACCCATACACATTTGAAAGCCATGTTTCTTTTACAGTACCATGTTTGATCATTCTTTCCTGAGATTCCCATGCTTGCACTATCCATTCTGTAGAGAGCATCCTCCCTTTACCTGCTTCTTCTCTTGAATTGACTCCTTTAATTGGTTCATATTGCATAAATAATACCTTGTGTCAAAAAAGTATGCCTCTAGTTCTATTTTGTGCATAAGTTAAACCCAGTTAATAAAATGCAGGTGTTGAGACATCCATCACTTTTTGAAATTACATGGTTCCAGCTCACATTGTTATAACCCCTTATTTTGTATTATGCATAGATTGTAGCTTGCTTTATTTGTTTTTAACACATTGTCAGCTATGGCCCAGAAACTATAATTGAACTGTGGGTGTTTGTATTATTCAGCAACTTTGCAATACTCTGTGATTATATTTCATCAACAAATACTTGCTTGAGGCACAAATACAACATGGTCAATTGGCCTTTCAGATTTCCTTTTGAGTGATAACTGAGACTTTTAAATTCACATTCTTGCTTTGTATAAGCATGAGAAAAATCCACTTTTGTACTTTAATGCGTGATCTACACATGTTTTAAGTACAATGCTACAGGTAAGAAAATAAAATGTAGAACCGTGTCCCTCCTTTACTGAAACGTAACCTTGTATGCAGTATAATGAAGTCTGCTGTGATTATCCTGGAGTACGAATACCCTGAATGAATGCAGGTCACAGGACACAATGTATCTCTGGGAATGTATCTTTGTTAAAGGGTCGTTCTAATATTCCAACAATACCTCTATGTGAAGGCCCAGTGTTTTCATATAATTAGCTGTGACTGATGACTGGAATTACATGCTGTGTTATGATGAAAACCATTAGGGCAGTGATTACATCAGCAAAACACAATATTGAAGAAATTTATACCACAAGGATGGTTTTTTACCAACACAACATCATGCATTATTGATGTCCCTGATGTATTTGTTGTTATTTTTTTAATTTCAGAGGTCTTTAGTTTCAGAGGTTACAGCAGCTATGTGGAGAAAGAAACTATTTGTAATAACAGAATCTATAACCTATTTTGAAAACATTAACTGCCTGAGAGAAATGCAGACACGAATTCTGGGTATTCAAATATATACTGTATGAGAAGGAGAGTGTGAATTTTCTGTTGCTGCATTAAAATATCACTTTCTACATACTCTGTAACAGGGTCAGTTTCTGCAAAGAATCAATAATGTATTCATGGAAACCTAATGCCATCTCTTTCTTGGTCCTATAAAATCACTGTAAGATGCTGTCTGTTACCAATATCAGTTATGCAAATACAAAGACAAAATTGAATTGAATGACATCATCAGGTAATATTAACACATGCTAGCAGCTGCACACAAACCTCTTAGTAGACATAGTTCTTTAGACACCCAGGAGCTTGTCACCTGTAGTGAACATGATACAGGTGTCCTGACTCCAGGACCACCGAGGAAGCCAAACACAATCTCGTAAAACTTTACATTTAGAGTCCCTAATTACAGTGTATTGATATAGTAAATACATGTGTCCTTATACATACTTACAATGTAAGTACACAATTGTATCAGAAAATGGTTAGGGTTATATCATGCAAAAAAATCAATCAATACATACATTAAATGCAGTGTAACTGTGCATAATAACATTGTAATTATGTGCAATTATGTGTGAGTGCACATATATTTACTAAGTCACTACTATGTAAATACACAGTAATTAGATCCACGTCATGTAAAGTGTTACTCATAATCTATCATTGCATTACTGCATTACAATCATAGTAAAACATAGTAAAAGTCCTGGTTATCTTCTGCCTCACAGATAAAAAGAGTAAAACAGAGCAGTTTTGACACTAATGAAGCCACACAAACTGTTTACCCATTCCTGTCGAATAACCTTTACTTGCAAATTAGCTTCTTATCTGGAAAGAAAAGGACACTGCAATCCTCAGATGAAGACTCCAGGTATTTTGGAGGATTTTTTTTTTGCATTCTGATAATAATTGTCAAACATACTTATTTTCACACAGCACAAAAAATGACCTGCTTTGCAGTGGAGCACACCATAAATGGGTAACTTCTATTCTAGTGATAAAAAAAATCGAATTCCAACCCATTAGTCACCTGCTTAGACTGTAAATATGCCGTGCATTGGAATGTTTTCTGGTGCTCAAAATCAGTGGAATCTTTGTGTAAGACAAAACATAGAAACAAATGTCCCCTAAGGACAGATGTTAAACAGCAAGTGCAATTATTGTGAGAAGTGATAAAGAGCTAGCACTTACACCTGGAACTCTCTGGAAGAGAATCTTTTTTATTTATTCCTAATGATGTTAAACTGAATGCACTGCCCTGGGACAAAAGGTTATTACTTTTATTTTACATTAAGGGCCCTATTCATAAGCATTCACATCTTAATGTACAGTTCTGTGCCTCCATCATCTCTACACTAGATTTCATGATAAGGTTATAGGGAAAACTGCTTCACAATATCACTGCCAGTGTATCATCCATATTCAGTGCCAGCAGACATCCCTGCTAAAGAATGATGTTGTTACCAGTAGCTGCAAAACACATCATGGGTGTTTGATCATCCGAATTCCCAGGTGATGTGCAATGAATTTAAAAGGTCAAAGCAAACCAGCACTGAGGATCCATCAAGCAGGAGAGGCAGTGTCAACATGATCAAAATCGGGATTCAAATCAGTTCTGAGCATGCGGGAAACAGCTTGTCAAGAGCACCTACTGTACATGCACATCCTACTGTCTGCAAACCAGGGCCGTTTTCATGTAACCTTTCCTCTGCAAGCAGTCACTAATGCCTCTTTAAACCCATTAGAACCATTTGTTCAGGTTAGGAGTGAAAACCTTCAAACATGTGCAAATAGACGAAACGTGTTCATTTATGAACTTGATTTGTAGATAATAATATTTACAACACAAATGTAGCAAAATGATCTATTGGTTCTATACCCCTGTATGTATACTATTCCTGTTATCTATTAGCCTAGCTAAAGAAACAAAGAAAACAGATGTGATTCTATTTAAAAATGCTTACGTTTGAGGATCCCTGTGAGCTCCCATAGGTTTATGGACATGTTTACAGCTGAGACTTGTAGAAATGTCTCACACCATTTACAGGATAATGGTCGTTAGGCCCTGAGGGTGCAAACCCTAAACTCCCTGCCTAAGTGGAAATGACACTTCTTTATGCTCACGCTGCAAAAAACATGAAGCTGATTTTCATGAAGCTGATTTTCAAATTATACAAACTGCAAATACCTCATATGCTTGAGGTGACAAATGCATGTCAACGTAAAGGAGAAGTCTATGGTTGGATTCTTTCTGCAAGTCATGCATACCCATATTTCGCATGTGGATAAAGCTTGTTTTTATGCACTACCCACTCCAATGATCCAACGATTATACTTGGTCTGATTGACCATCCCATGACTTAATCCTACAAAGCCCCCGTGGTAACTGTGATGGATTTACAAAGCCGTGTGGGAGCTGTGATTGATTTAGAAAGCCGTGTGGGAGCTGTGATTGGTTTAGGAAGCCACGTGGGAGCTGTGATCAGTTTACAAAGTCATATGGGAGCTGTGATTGGTTTAGGAATCCACGTGGGAGCTGTGATTGGTTTACAAAGCCGTATGGGAGCTGTGATTGGTTTACAAAGCCATGTTGGAGCTGTGATTGGTTTAGGAAGCCACGTGGGAGCTGTGATTGGTTTAGGAAGCCACGTGGGAGCTGTGATTGGTTTAGGAAGCCACATGGGAGCTGTGATTGGTTTAGGAAGCCACGTGGGAGCTGTGATTGGTTTAGGAAGCCACATGGGAGCTGTGATTGGTTTACAGGGATCTTTTTGACAGTATTCTCTTTAAAGTTATTCTTTTTCCCAACAGAGGTATTCAGTCATTCTGCCATCTGCAAAGCCATTAGGGGAATTCTTCAAACTGTAACCACTGAGAACATCTTCTTAGCCACTGCAGGGTAGTAAATCCGTCTTTGTATTTATCTCATTTCTGCTCAAAGGCTCTCGCCCCCTCAGGGTGTGCTGTCTACTCTTTTTTTAATGTATTATTTATTTCATACAGGTATTAGTTTGCTACTCAAGTCTCAAGTAACAGAATAAGCCCCCAAAGCCTGTTTTTCTTTCCTTGGTTGAGTTATCGCATCTGGTGCCAGCGATTAAGAACAGATAAAACTTCTCTCGTTTCCCTGCTTTTGAAAGAACCCTTGATAGTGTGACAATTGTTCAAATGGGATTGCATGCTGGTAGCTCTATTAATTCCTGTCACTTATACGCACTTGCAGGCTACAAGTGCAAACTATCTACTCTCCAATTTCATGAAGCTTCTTCCTTTTGAAGAGAAGGTACCAGGTATTAATGTAGCTTCCCTTAGCAGTTTATTCCCAAATGTCTACATGTTTTGAGTTTTGTTGCTTAAACTGTGAAATATATTACAGATTAACAAAAACATAGCTTTAAACAACTATGAAGAATTACTCTCGGAATACAAAGAAATACTCAAATAAGTCTCAAAACTCAATGCTTACATTTTTTTGATATGCACATTTGCTACTATACATTAATAGAAATAGTACCTAATGCAGAGCAGAAAGCACTCATTTCATTTGGACTGCATGTGAGATTGATACATTAACTAGGGTTGCATAAGGTCACAAGGATGTAACTAATTTAATAAAGGTTACATAAGGTTAATTGTTTACTACAGATGAAGATTTTACTACACTTTAGAGACTGGCTTATCAGAAGATTCTTTTAAACAGTATCTATTTATAAAATCTATTTCAAGACCTCTAAACATTTTGAAAGGAATTTATTTAAGTGCTGATTTATGAGAAGAAAGTGCAAAGTAATGGGCAGAGACAGGAGGATTACTCGTGTCTCTTGTGCCCCAGGAATGTTATCTACCACTCAGCTACCGTGCACATTGGCTACCACATTGATTGGCATTAAGGGGATAATTGAAGTGATTGTGATTCAGTCACTCAGAACCCTCAGCTTTTAAAATGCCTTGAAAGGACACTGCAGATAAAGAGATCACTAATGAACAGGGGCAGCACTAAACTTTTGAAGCAGCAGGTTTTGCAAAAGCAATTTTAAGCAGCTTAAAGCACTTACACAAACTATTGCCAGGAAATCTTTGCCTCTTGTTGGAAAAATTGAAAAAAGAAAAGGAAAGCTAAAGAGAATTGCGATACCTGTTTGTTGTAAAAGTGTATAAAGACAATAAAGTCATTCCATAAATCTTAAAATTCACAATGTATCTCTGGGGATTATAAAGTCGCACACATCATGGCAAGCAAAATAATTAGATCACATTTTTTAAAATGGTTAATTATTAAGCATGCTAGCAAGTCACAAGGGTAAATTCAGCATTCCACACTTTCATGTAAATTGAATAAAAGACACGGCTCTGTTTTAGCACAGCATATTAAATCTAGTGCTGAAGAAGTTAATATGAGCTGCATTCTCCTCATGTTCAAAAACAAGCCATTGAATAACAAAGGGAGCCAGGGTGGCCTCTCACTCAACAGGCCAAGCCAGGATCAGCAGCTTGTAAAAGGCTTATGGTTCAATACCAGTGCTTCCTTTCCCACAGCACAGAGAAAAGTAACCAATACTTAAAAGGGAGCCCTGTTGAAAGGAGACATCCACTTGAAAGTGGCATTTTCCAAAACAGGAATTATTTCTGTAGCAAAGGGCATTAAACCAAATTAGTGCAGGAATGTGATTCCAAGAAGCAATATATCAGCAGGCAACATTAATTAAGGTGCAAAAAGAAAAGTGCCAGGAAACTGGACTGGAACAGCTGGAGTAATAGCAACGATATGACCTCAAACCCATTGAGCCACTTGTGTAGAAGGGTGCACCGTCCATGTGACACGTCACTGTTGAGATATCACAGGGATAGTATTTGCTTAACTCTTCCAACACTGCAGACCTCTGAAGAGGTCAGTAAGTAACTTGAGGGCTAAAAGAGTTCATGTAACTAGACAGCCCGGGGGTCTCGCTTCAGAACAAGAGCAGTGAATTATAAGTCATGCTTTCCTGTCTTATCAGCACATACAACTGTGGGCGAGACATGCACAACTCTATCACACCAGTTACCTGCCAGCTTATTTTTGATAGCAGCAGTCTAGTTAATAACTTATGTACAACACCTAGTCATTTTTTTTGTAGAAATGCATAACCATCATGAAAGAGGCTCTTTTCTCACTGTGATTGAATGCAATGACACAGTGTGGCCTTGCTTTGACAGCTGAAGACTGGGCCAGGAGATTCGGTCTTTTCCCAGTTTGGCCACTGGACTTTCTTTGTTGTGAATCTCTTTACCTTTTGTGCCACCCAGCTGCACATCTGTGAAGAGAACGACTATCTGTTAAACTAATTGTGGCACGTCAGCTAGAGTCAAGTGTGGCAGAATCTTTTTCAGAAAGATGTCCTGCAAACGACTGTAAAAGTTCTAAACAATGAACTGGACTGACGCTACAATGACATGGACAGTGTCACGATGGAGAGCAGTGGGGAGGCTGGCCAGCAGCTCTATTCATATTAATATGCTTGTGAATCACAGCCTCAGCAGATGGAGGAAGGTCATAATATAGAGGAGCTAGTGCAGGCAGAAGAGAGAAAGGGACAGCGAGGGGTCTGCATTGCTGAGTGCACTCCACAGGATTCTCTCTCTATGAAAGAATGTAAAGCAGTGGAGGTGCAGGAAAGGGTTCAGCAGAGCTTCCCAGGGCTCGACTCATCAGCACCCCAGAGTTAACCCCGCTGTCAAGATACTCCTGCGGATACAAACACATTATTGTATTCAATCTAGTGAGAACAGCAAGGGTTTTTGTTTGTGTAGATACCACTCATGTGGATGTGAGTTCTGGGGTGTAATTCCTGCCAATAACATGAACCATAGCTCTAGCAATGCCAGTCTTGCCCTGAACAATCACTTCCCCATTCAGTCCTCTTCTGAGCTGTGCCTTGTGAATCCTGCATGTACAGCAGGAATTGGCAAAGGAGGTCACTTTCAATTTATTATTATTATTTCTTTTCTTTCCCAGAATAAGGTGCTGCACCTTGACAATGACTGCGGTTTGAAGAAAACATTTACAACAAAGGTTTTCCCTAAACCTGTTCAATCTTCAAGGTAACTCACAGTTCAACACATGTTTTAATAGGACTGATGCAGAACAATCCTTTAAGATTCTTTTTTGTCTGTCAACAGGTATTAAGTTCAAATGGAGGATTTGTAAAATCAACACATCCCAGTGTGTCAACTTGAGCTGCTTCTTGTTACAACAGATCAGTTAGCAATCTCATCTATTGCTTTCAGAAATTGCAATGCTCATTGAGCCTTTACCCACAATAGCCTTACCAATTGAATTGTGGGTGTGTGCTGACAAGTCATGTGAATTCACCCTGCAATTGTACCGAAGCACTCTGAAAATGAGTTGCCTCTTTCCAATCGGATGTCCTTTTTATCCTCCGCTGTAGACTGCGATGAATGGAGATATTAAAATGGAGAACAAGAAGAAGATAAAAAGGACGCTGACAGTTATTGATTCCTCAACAGTGCTGTGAAGTTACCTGTAGTTTAGATCTATGATAGTTCTGAGTGGGGCAGTACTGCTCCCTGCACACTGGATATAACACTGTGCTCCCTCATTCCTCTGCTGCAGGGCTGCCTTCATAATGTTTTCAGTACATAAAAGCCTCTCCCATCTCTGAATGATATAAAGTGTGATTACAGGCATCTAGTGTAACGTGCTCTTCGGTACATGGGGGTGTGGCTGCATTTCTCCCACTCTGACTCCTTGCGTTTCTGGACTGTTTCTATTGTGAGAATTCTCCTGAGCAGTGTGTCACCAAATGCCATCAAGTTTCTTTAAATATTGAATCTGTTTCACTGAAGTGGAAACAGGCATGGTAGTTGTTTAGTCACGTTCACACGTCAGCTTTTCATTCCTCTTACAATGATTGATGCTTGTGGTGTGACCTCCAATTGAATTCCTCATTAAACTTGCTTCCCTTACAGGCAGGACATCGGTCTGGCTTGTGTAATCAATTTGTATTCATTAAGCGATTATAACATTCATTTGCCATGTCATTAGGCCTCTGTTATGTTCTGCTTGGTGACAATCATACGCTAACAGCAATGTGATACTCTGATACTCTCCATTATTATTATACAAATGATCAACACAGATGCCCTAGACTCATACTTTGTGATCCAAAGCATCTCCCTGTGTGCTCCTCATTGATCTCATCTTGTAGAGGACTACACAAGTCTGTTTAACATTGACTACATACCTCAAATTCAAGAGATGTGCACACCGAAATATCTATTATTCTCAATATGTCTGGCTTAATCTTCAAATATCGTTCGATAACCTTCTCTCAGTGGTCCAAATATAATTGAATATCACCCTGACAGGTTGCACTAGCTATAGCATTTATTTTAGCGCTGTTATATTAATTTAAATTAAATTAACCTTCTATGTCTTTGAATGTGGGATCAAGTCCTGTAGGACCAGTTCAATTGTCAGACAACCTTGATAAAGTCCGCCTCATTGCAAAACAAGTCCCTGTTCTAACCTGGTGAATCTAGGGCATTTCTCTTGGGCTGTTTATTTCATGTTCTGGTGTCTTCAGTTATAAATTAAGCTTTTGGTTGCAGCTCAGAGCCCTATCCACAGATGTCATCAATATTTTATTGTCTTTTATAAATAAAACCTCTCAAATTATGATGCATGTGTCAATCACTGTGCTGCTCTCAGTATTTGTATCTTGTTTGCTCTTAACACTGACTGTGAAAAGGAAAGCTGCAGATGCACGTTACAGCTTAGACCGTCCATGAACTGATTATTTCACCGAGCCTTCATTAGCTCTGGATTCAGCTGCAGCCTTTACTGTTTTAAACACAGGTTGTAAAAACAGCATTTATAATAAAGTGCAAAGCATCTGATGCACATCTACTTTATAGCATTAATATTCAGTACTAACTAAAGTCTTTTGGTCTGTAGTACTACTTTATATTTTAGGGTTAAGTAGTTAAAGCTATGTATGATGTTTAAAAATGCATACATACATTTGCAGATCTCATGCTCTCAAAGGAGCCCTTTATAATTATCTTTAATTTTCCAAAGCAAGCCTTCCAGCAAATATGAGCTATTCAGCACCTTAGGACAGGAGCATCAGCCCCATTACACTCCATCAGTTTGTACCTTACCTGAGGGCAATGTGTAATGGGTAGCTACAGAGTTTCAATGTCTTGATTACCCGTGGCTTGTTCTGAGAGTCAGCATTGGCAAGTACACAACAAGCATGGTGTTTTCCGCTGGTATTTTGATTTTGAATACACATTGTCTGATTGACATTTGAGAAGCTCTGCATTGATATCTCAGTGTTCCCGTGCTTTGGAAAGAGATTGCATTGGCATTCTGCTTTAATAATAAAATGAACACTGTTTACCCGAAGGATCAATATGATATTCAGTGCATGAGGGGGTCTAAGTTGTTTTTCATTGCAGAGAGCCACATAGCTCTCTAAATAGCAATGGTGTAATTAAAGCTGAGTCTTTTTAATGTCAGTGCATATTTGAACACCCTTTTAGGAGAAGATCATTCTTTTGAGAATAATAAAGAAAGCTTCCTGAGAACTTCATTAAGCCTTCGACTGCAACATTTTTTTTCTGTGTAAATTACCCAGTATAAATTGATTTAAACCCACAGAGTATGAATTCTGAAAGAACATAAAATCAAATGGCACCTCGCTAAGTTGCAATGCTAATAAATAAAAGCCAAATAGACGTTGTAGAGGCAACTTATGAAATATGTTTTGATCTTCCATGCATGAAAAAATTAAATAATAATAAGTCCTTTATGAAACACCTTTCAAGGCTGCTGATGAGCAGGGTGATTGATGGATTAAACTGTGCTGCTCGTTTCTCTTGGGCTGTGCTCTCGCTCTTAGACAAGCTATAGACAAAATACAAATACTGCAGACTTCAAAGTTCAGGTTTTTATTTTTGTAGATGCAGGATTGAAATGACAAAGGGCTGGAAACTGTTCTCAATGAGAACCCTTTTCCAATGATTACCCTCCCCTGGCCATGCAGAATCAGTCAAGCTCATAATGATCTGCAATTATTCTGCTTTGCCTAGAGACATTCCACACCTGAATGTAATAGAGAGAACCAATAATAACACAGCCTGTGATGGCTGACTCCATGGAAAGAAAGAAAGAAAGAAAGAAAGAAAGAAAGAAAGAAAGAAGGAAGAAGGAAGAAAGAAGGAAGAAAGAAGAAAGAAAGAAAGATGGCATAACGTTGCAAAGCGAATAATCATTGCTCAGTAATTCACATTGTGCTCTGTGAAGCGTTTCTGGAGATAATATTGAATGCAATTCTTGCTGTTGTTGTTGATAGTGTGACTGGGGAATGTAACAGTGCACAGCAGGGGACAGATCCTTCACATTAGACCCCGCAGTCTCTCTATTGTAACAGTATCATCGTTATTGCTTTTAATAGTGATAATAAAGGAGGAGAAAACACACAGAACTAAATATAGCTACAGAAAAAATACATAAATACTTGAAACATGTGTTCAGTTATACTGCATAAAATACTTTTGAAGCTTATCAAGCAAGAGCTGCTCAATCAGACATCTAATATGGGTGCTTGGAGTACTCTTGAGTTGTTTTAGTTGTAGAATTATAATTGGTGTTTCCTCTTTTCACAAGATTTGGAGTATCTAGCCCATTATCTTCTCCAACACTGTCAAGAGTAAAATGCACTCAACTATATACATATTGTGTGACAAACAAAACACAGTTGCATGTTGGATGAAGGAACAACTGAAAAAAAATCTTTCCTTTTCAAAAGCTGTCCTTTTAATATAAATAGGTACTAGCGTGTTCCTATTACTAGGTCAGGGCACATGTTAAACAGTGTGCCGTTTTCAATATCCAATTTAGTATCATGCGTTCGCTTGAAATCACAGTCTTTGTTTATAAACGCATGTCTGAAGTGACCAAGTCCTGCTCGATGGTATTTCACTTCTGTTTTCATTTTATTCATGGATTTTGCTTTAGCCACTTAGCACACCATTGCACTTTCATAAGGCAATTCATACATGTGTTTATTTGACAAAACTTGTATCCAATGAATTGTGTCTGGATGAACTTTAACATCAAATCATTCCCCACGGCATGATGTCTAAATGTTGTAGTGAAACTGTAAGTTTAATGATCCATTAGAAATATCTACAAACATGTCAACAATGGTGCTGTACGTTTTAATGTCACACTGGATTCTGGGTGATCCAAATAAGAAGCTCAAGTAAAAGTGAGAAAACACAAAGACAGCTAGCCTGCATCATGTGGCTTTGTTTGTAATGCACATGTTGTCTCCAATGTCCTAAATACGAGCACTTAGGTCCCAATTGTGGGGCTGCAGTAACCTGTGATATTGTGTATACAAGCAATACCATCTAGCTTGGCTACCAGTGTGAGATCCCTTCGCTGTGAGGGCTGTACTTATTGATTCAGCTCACCCTGCTATTTCTTCATCATCCCGAGATGGCATGACATTTTTAACAGTTGCTTCTTGAGAACTTAAGCTCAATGCTTAATAGTCATACACCATTGGAAATTGATATTAACTATTTTATATTTTCTATGTATTTATTTTTGATGCACCTACACACTACTGGTTAATTATACTGTGTTATTATTACCAGAATACCCTTTGTGACATGTAAATCTTAAAGGTAGCATTTTCCATTTGTTCATAAAGTAATTATAAATATCATTATTTTTCAATGTACAGTAAGCATGATTGGGGACTACTTGGAGACTTACAGATGCAGTATGACATTTAACATGCTGGACTGGTAAGTTCCAAGTACAGGGTTTCAGACAAGCCTTAGGAAAGGCATTCATTTGATTTCAAAATAAAGTAAAGCAGGGATACTTATTGTTCACTTGCAAACAACACAATGGTATTTTCCAGCACTCACAGACACTTTCCTAACTCTTTTATTTACACAACTGTCCCCATACCCATACTTATTAAAGACCAGTCTTGTGAATACTGAAAGCACAAGGACTGGACATGTCCATCAGCCTGCAAATGAGAAGAGTCAGAGTGCAGGTCGTATGTGCAGAGTGAGGAAACAAGAGCGACACAAGGGGAATGAAACCGGCTGCAAGACAAAGCTCTTGGAGAGCGGTAGAGTTATTTACTGCAGCAGTACAGAAAAGCTACAAGCCTTTAGCTGGGAGTGACAGCAGTGATTAGTTTTAAAGTGAGTGAACGAATGGGCCTGGACCATCAATCTCTCCCTGCATCCAAAGTGGTTCGAAGAAATCTCAACAGCATGCGAGTGCTGGAAACCCCTGACAGCACCAGCGCTAATAAAGCAAACTCCCACTCTGTTTATCACATGAACTGAAACGAGGGAGTGGAAGAGAAGTGCATGAGAACTTTATTAACCGTGGGGCTAGAAGATACTGTTCCTCAGCTTGGACATTTAAAGTTTCAAACTGAAGACATTCATCTGGGGAAAGCTGATGATGCTAAACATACAAAGAAACAAGAAATATCAGAGTGTAATTGAATCATTTGTACAGATATGCTATGTTGTTAGCAGGGCAGAAAGTTCTGAAGCTCAAACACATAATGACACATAACAATCGATGGGAAACAAAATAATATGAACAGTTACATTTATATGAGACATAAAAACAGTAACATTAACCTAATACATATGAATAGACGCTACAAGTGAGCTCATAATGAACACGTCAGACATCTGCTCTAAGCAGCTGTCAGGTAAGATTGAAGAGTTGTTTATATCATTATAACCGTTCCCTGCGGTCATTATTATAGAGAGAAACATGCACTTTAAAGATTCTTCAGACTGACCTCCTTGTGCTGCTTCCTTGTAATCTGTAACCTCTCATTTACTGCAGGCAATTGCTGTTCAGATTTCCATACAGAAATGGAACAGAGCCTGCAATGCAGCATTGCAGCAGGCCATTGTAATGAAGGTAGACATTGCAGCTGTGCAGTGTGCTAATCTTTTCCAGGGTAATGTGCTGCCCACAGCTGGTACCATCAGATCCCAAGACCACTTTGAAGAAAAGAATAATATTTCCCTATCCAGATTATCTTCAGTGGCAAAGCACTGGGTCTGCACTGCAAAGTGCTCTGGAAGTATATATCCTGCCAGGTGGTAACTTGTACCTACACACATAACAAAGATATATATATATATATATATATATATATATATATATATATATATATATATATATATATATATATATATATATATATATATATATCGATTCCAGTGTAATAATGTATGTTACAATTTTAAGTGCCCTGAATCGTTATTCTAAAGACGTTGCACTATCTTTAGGATCTATTTTTCTTTTCTATTCAGTTCTCCTTAGCTGAGACAGGGAGGTACTGTGCTGAGGCTAGATCATTAAAAATAACTTGCCATTCATGCCATCCAGTATTAATGTGCCCCAGTTGGACAGCACTAGCATCATCTCCAAGTCACAGCCCACGCTGCAACATATTTCCATCCTCCCTTTATGCTCTGTAGGCATCATACCTCAAAGTAAAAATGTAATTGAAAGATCTGAATAGTTAAGAACAGAGGAAGATGTGAGAGGTATTGAGCCCTTTGCTATTATAATCCCATTGGCTACCTGAAACCTCTCAGCAGGTGTGCAGTAGAAAATCATGTCAAAGTCATTGGGGGAAAAGGATTCAATGATGAGACATACCATAACAGACCTCAGCTATTTCTTCTAGTAGCATGAATTAGATACATCTTTGGTGAATCTGTGACCATTGATAAAGGTAAGCAAATGGTTCTCATTAAACACTCTTATTATCCTGTCAAAGGAGAAGAGCTGTATTATTAACATACAATACAATTTTAACATACAATTTTGCATGCTGTTTTGCATCTGCATTTAATTGTGTTTCTAGGTCACGAATAGTCTTCAAATTACATTGTATTTAGCTAAGACTTCATTGTACTCATGGTAAGAGAAAAAAGTGTCAAATGAATACATGTGACAGACTGACGCAAGCAGTGTTAGGCAGTGTTTGCTGTTGACTAGCCTCTGTCTGTGGTGCACAATACATCATCGCATAATGATAATGTGCCATTGTACTGTTCTGTGACACTAATAGCAGACAATTGAAAACACATTCCAGGGCTAAATCTGGCTACTTTCACTGTTTTAGAAAGATGTTATTGAACAAGAGATCAGCATCTTATCCATTTGTGCTGGGTGCTTGAAGTGTGACAAGTACAGTTACATACAGTACTTAAGAACAAAAAAAGTTTCATTACTCATCTTTCAATGAACGCCTTTCTGTAAGTGGGGATACAAAGAGGCTGATCTTGTAACAGTATAATTTAAATTAATGAATGCCAGGTCGATTCTTATATTGTCAGATATCATGTTTAGAATGGTATTTATACCATGTCAATGTTTTCATTTACATTGATTTTGCAGTTAACTTTGCATTCTATGCATATTGTTCTTTACTATACTTGTCAATTCTTCACAAGACATTGCTATGCTTTTACCATTGTGCACCAACATGATTGTTTGTAAGAGGATAGGTCAGTTCCAGGGTCAGACAGAATACTGTGGAGACCAGGAGACTCTTCTAATCTTAGACACGGCCGGTGACTCATTGCTTGACCCTGGGGCAAGACACCTGAGCTTTTAAAACCAGATTTTGTAAACAAGCTGTGACACTTAGCTGGGCTTCTTGGTTCATAATAAATTCATGGAATAAAAACAGATTCCTTTATTGTTGCTGAAATTCATTTTCACTGAGATTTAAGAAAGGATTATTAAGTCTGATATATTTGGGTTTCTTGCTTTCAGCAATATGCGTGTGCTCCTGAATGTTTATTCGAGTCAAAATCTACTTTGCAAAGGTAATACAGCTGGAACTATGAAAAGACAATAAATCATTATGAGCTAAAAGTTGCCTCGGTTTCCTTAAGTTTAACTTAAAAGTGAAAACAGAATCTCCTTGACATCCAGAGAAATGGTTCATTGTAATCCTCTGGTTATAATACATTGATAACTGTAGGAGCTGAGTGCATTTCATTGCAAAGCTGATACTCAATGATAGGGCTTGCTGCTTGTCAGTACTCAATCAGGACTAGCTGAAGGTGGCAGGATATGATAAATACGTCTGTAAGACACTTTAGTTGTGCACTTAATATCTGAGACAAACAGTCAGAATTGTCTGCTTAACTGCCCTAAACCAGGTCACCTTGTGTAGAATGGGGTAGCAACAGCATTGAACATCATTTAATCATGTAAAAAAAGGAAGCAGGCAATGTGAAAAAGGGGACAAGGTTCCACAGGTGAATCTGCAGTCCAACATCACACCACTCTACTTCAGAACCTTTTGATTTTGCATGGATGTGATTGGAACCTGGGGCCAGACTTCCAGAAGAGATCAAGAGACATGAGAACTACCCACAGGAAATATCACTCAGTGAACAACAAAATCATTGGAATGTTCCTGAGACACTGCCATTGAAAATGCAGCAGCTGTATATTTGACCTTGCTTAAAATAAACAGAGCAATTTCTGTGCTGTAACTGCTGTAATTGTTGCTTTCCTTATGTTACTATAGCTAATTACACAGCACTTATTCCATTCCCACATTGCATGCATCTATATATATCTCTAGTGCACTGGCCTTATTGTACAATTCTAACACGCTACACTAGTATCAGTAGTTGTAATAATTTATGTCATAAGAAATCTGTGTATTAGCTTGCACAGGTCTATTACTTGCATTTACATTCTGTCAAAAGAAGTGCTGTGATACACGCTCCCTGGGCTTATCAAGGACAGATGCTAAATCACTGCTATACTTTACAAATCCCAACTGCTTCTCTCCTGACATTTACACTGCTGCAACCTGTCTCCAAATATGACTTTTTCTTGTTTATGAAAATAAGATATTATTTATCCGAATCAACAATCTCCCTCTCGACCTGTGAGGGTGCTGTACAACAGGAACTGTGTGCCTCGTACTGAATGGTTGGGCAGTTCATTCCAGGGCAGTTGGAAGCCGCCATTCAGGAAGGGGCAGCGCCACGGTACCAGGGTCATCGCCCTAGTATGGTGAGCGAAGTGTCAGTCATGAATTGGAGGAGACGTGATTGAACTAGCTATCGGAGGGGCGGGGCTTAGGGTACTTTAGAGGGCGTGACGTCAGAATCGGTTCCTTTGTTGTGGTTAATGGGAGGAAACGAGGATGGAGAAACAGTGAGTGAAGTGTTTTGTTATCAATAACTGTGTACGTTTATCTTTGCCAGATGGCTGCTATATCGTATCCAGGAGCTGCCGCTCAAGCCAGTCATAAGCCCGGACTTCACTGCACCTGTATTGAATCCAGCACCGCACCGGCACCTAGAGCACACACTGTCCAGAGACGTGTCTGTATCTGTGTTGTGTGTCTGTGTTTGTATTATTATTGTGGGACTACAACCCCTTGGTTTATATGCTGGCAATACCCATAGTTGGGTAGAGCCAGCATTTATTATTTAAACGGTTAAGGAGACTGGAAAAAGAAAATGAAGAACTTGAACCATGGATTCTGTGTTTGTCATTGGCCTTCTCTTTTGAACAATTGGAAGAGGCTGAAGCTCTTAGGTGATTCACATAGGGGTGTCTGCAGGGTGTTTACACTGTTCTGGAGGGATACACTGTCCTTAACTGGACAGTCGCTGCTTCCAGTGAACAATGTCCAGTTACGGACAGTGAAGGGGAGCTGTCGCCGATGGGAGGAAAAGGGACAATGACCATCCACATCGGGGGTCAAGTGCTACATTGGTGTCACAAGTGGACACAGGTACCCGGCACGCACTCGTTGGACTGTAGCCTGGTCAGCAAGTCCGGGCGGACTTGAGGCTGCCAGGGAGAGTGTAGCGTGCATGGGGAAGGCAGCAGCAGGGCTGGTAGATGACGTAATCACACACAAAGACATAAGCCTGATATACGCTCCTTGCAAAGGAGCCGCTCTTTGTACACTGGTATCGACGCTATGCTTTAGTGCGAGGTTCGGGTTCGGCCCGCCTTCCACCTGCGTGTGGATTGCCTCGCCCTGTGTGATGCTCCTGCCTGTGTTAACTGAGATCGCTACAATATGTTAGAATATCTCTGACTGGTCCCTCCTACACTGATTCCTCACTTTCACTCAAGCCATTTACATTTTCAATAATGCACAGTGGCTTAAAAACCAGACTACAGCTATGGCCAAAGGTTTTGCATCACCCTATATAATTAGCTAATTTTACTTCATAAATTTGAATGAAACCAGTTGAATAATGTTATGTTAACATATTGAATTACATACCACTTTGTAGTTATCCATATACTTAACAAAAAAAACTGACAAATATTGAAAAATGTGACATTTCAAAATATAACATGAAATACTGTAATATTATGGCTTCTGTAGACTTTTGCGACATCATTTTGTAGTTTCTTTGATTACACACAATAAGAACTGATTTAAAACCATTTGCTGCAAGGTCGTTGCTGTGAATTGTCTCCTGAAATCACTGCTATTGATTTGTTCTTGCCATTATCCTGCTGCTGTTTTATGGACACATTTCCTGTCCTTAGTTCTGGCGGGCTTCCCTGGTGACACCTGTCTCCTCATTATTCCCCAAACAGATTTTAATTTGATGCAAACACAGAGCTTTCTCTTCCAGATGAAGCATTCTCCCAGGTCTTCATTAGGGTACAAAGCAATCCCTGCTGCTCCTTATTATTTTTGCTTGGAAGAGACTGTAACTGCTTACTGTGTGATTTTTATCATCATTATTATTTAGCAATTAGTCAGAAACACAGCCTGTCGTGTCATTTTACAAGTCTGGAATATCAAGTTAAGCGTGTCCTGTTTGAACAGAGAACATTGATTCAATTAAAACGACCAAAGCCTGAGTAAATAGTCAATGCCTGCCCCATCCCCAGATTGCTTCAGTAATGTATTTATGAGTAAGGACAAGCTGATGCACTTGTGTGCAATTAGTGGTTTTCATGAATGAAACACAATGTTGTATAAATTCAAATTTTGATAAAACTGTGAGACAGCTGAGACACGAGTCAGCATTTCCATTGTAATTGAAGCTCAGAGAGGTTGTGCAGAAGCTGTTTTATCAGTCACTTATTTTCCCAGCTGTTAGCTGCTATCCTGGTGATCTCCCTGTCAACAATGCTGATAGTTTAGTTTGGGAGCATTGCTGCCCTGTGCAGGGACTACATAATCTTCCTAGAGTGAAGCTTCATTCTTTTGTTGTGTTTTATCAGCGTATGTTTTGTATTTATTTTGCGGTCCAGTTGTTAAAGAAAAGGGCTTGTAACCAGGAGGTCCCCGGTTCAAATCCAACCTTAGCCACTGACTCATTGTGTGACCCTGAGCAAGTCACTTAACCTCCTGTGCTCCGTCTTTTGGGTGAGACGTAGTTGTAAGTGACTCTGCAGCTGATGCATAATTCACACACCCTAGTCTCTGTAAGTCGCCTTGGATAAAGGCGTCTGCTAAATAAACAAATAATAAATGAAAGAAAGAGGTGATCTCCTCAATGTTCTGTACGGATGCAGCTAGAGTTGTTTGTTATGTTCTTAATAATTATCCCAACAGTTGTAGAGAATACAGCTCTGTCTGAAGACACGTATTTATATCTCAAATAGTTTTGATCTAAATGCAAACCACATGCAGTGTGCAATGGGTAGAAATGTGCCACATACTAGAACTCCACGTTAGTTTCAACACTCAAGGCCTCACACACTATTTATATATGTGACATTGGCTTCGGTAATTGCATCAGTCATTTCTGAAAAGTGATCATGGTTATTGTATTTTTTCATTACTGTCCTGTTGATAATAACTTGTAAACTGCTGGTTTGATAGCAATCATTTTATCTGAATTCAATCAAGTCCATAACATGCATACTAGAGCCTGTTACTCCAAGAATACCCGAGGGTGCCCCTTTTACACTGAACAGTTTGTAATGGATTTTAATGAGTTTTTCCTACTCATTACTTTCTTATTTACCATGCAAATGATGCTACTTTTGAAATATCTGTGTTTATCACATTTCTTGAAAATGTGTTGTTACAGTACACAAGCCTGAGAAACTTATTTTAGAGAAGTATTTGACATAATACATGAGTGCATTCCGGTGATGAAGTGTCCGATCTGAAGCCTCATTTCGGGGGCTCTGCTGATCTCTCCACAAGGTGCAAGTTAGTGACGCACTGGCTTTGTGACACACACTGTAGATTTCCTCACATTGAGGTGCATCATTAGGTGGCCCACTATTAGCATTACTGATGCTCTCATTGTGTTCAAGTGGCCATTATCTGTGTACATCTCCACCCCCTTGTTACTGCTCTCTGCAGAAACACACACACACTTTTACATTTACAATATGGCCTGATTTTCACTAGAGTCTTCTTCTTCTTCTTCTTCTTCTTCTTCTTCTTCTTCTTCTTCTTCTTCTTCTTCTTCTTCTTCGTGCCAGCTTCTGGCACATCATGTCCTGCCTATTTGTTACAAATAAAGTAGGAATTCAAGTACTATAAACCGGTTGTCTTGTCTCTATGGAATGTGTTGTTTCCAGTGTAACTACAATGATATTTATCTTGAAAGCCAGGGCAATACTCCAGGCGAGGATCTATTCATTCATCCTTTTATATATTATTTATTTTAACAGTTTACTGTCCCCTGAGATGTAACATGTTCAGATGAAGCCTGCCATCAGGCAACCGACATGTAAAACAAAGATCAAAACATGCACATGAATCACAGTGTTCCATGGATGGTCTTTACAGAAGGGATCTTAAATATTGCATTGCTTTACACTTTACAGGACTTTAATTATAAACCTGTCTGTGGTTCGGGAAATGTTCCAGGGCTTTAGGGGATGAGTAATGAGGATGGTTTGAAGGAAAGGAAGGGTTAGTTAAGAACTGATCAAAAGTTTTAAATATATAGGGTCAACAAAGTTAACCACAGTCATTATTTCAAACAAGGACACATTGTCAAGTTGAGTGACTTTTTCACACCCCAAATGAGCTGCCAAGCTATGCTGTTGCTGCTGCGTCATTGGGATCTTTTCAATGGCCTTCAACATCCTCTCTTTTGTAACTTTTCTCATGTTCATAGTATCAATTTCATGTAATTGAATTGCTACAAAGAAACCTTGAAAAGTTAGCAAAAGGCACCAGTGCTACAGTATGTACATCATACAACGAACACATGCCTTTACTGTTTCCTTTACATTTTAAATTCTTCCTTTCAAGTTATTCTGCAGCCCAGATGCAATTTATGTGACAACCTTTCATCACACGTGTAGCTTAGGTGAGCTGTGTTAGCAAAGCAGATGGAATTGCCTGAGAAAAGCTGAGGGAGGAAGAATGAGAGAGGAGGGAGGGAGGAGGAATTAGGGAGGAGGGAGGAGGAATGAGGGAGGAGGGAGGATGGAGAGAGGGCAGCGTACTGACAAAAATAGAGTATCATATTCAGATGCAGTGAAGCAGTTTCTGAGGAGGTGTGAGTAATCAAATTCACAAATACCTAATTTGGCTTTTAATTTCACAGAACTGTAACAAATTAATTCCAGATTCGCTTGTGACTAAAGCAGTCTACAGTGTGCAGTATAATTGTTCTCTCCCTGATCTACTGTACCAGAGTTTCACAATGAACACGTCCTTTTCTTTATACACATACTTTAGTAGTAATAATAGCCAGTTTACATCGGCTGTTATAACAAGATAACTGACCATGTCATTCCAGTCCGTCTTTCAATACTTGCTGCATTGGATTCATTGCCTAAAAATTTACCTCAGAATGACATTGCAGTGAAGGCTGGTGGATTTCAATCTTATCACCAGTCTTCTTGAGTGTAGCAATCTCAATCACAGTGGCTGCATGAAGGTTAGTGGTCTCTGTTTGCAGTTTGCAGTCAAAACGCTCTCCTGCAGCAGCTGTATAATATAATATGAATGGAATTCTGTCAGCTATTCTTCCTCTCAGAAATTGACACATCATAACCTCACTGCCTTTGCAGGTTCTTTGTTATTCTTCTGCTGCTCAAATCCAAGTGGAATAATGTGCAGCATCAATGAGGGTTTCTTTCTTCTTTATTACAGCACTGACAAGCTAGCTTCATTATATTTTAATGAAAAAAAGCTTGCTGCTACTTTCATCTTAATAAATACTGTAGGTGGATGTACATGTTTCCAGTGTGATTATCCAAACTACTAGAGGAGATCCACTGAGGAACATGATGTAAAAAACATGCTTTTTTTAATTAAAGCTGTAACAGGAGATCTTACAACTTCTATTGATTGAAAAACACCCAGACTTGTGCAAAGAAATAGCTAACAAAAATACAAAAATGCAAATTCCATGTGGTTGAAAACATTATAATTGAAACTGAAATTGAATTATTGCATAAACGTTTTCTCATAACCTCTAGCTTAAAAGTTGACCCTCTACTGAAATACTTTTAGAAAATATATATTGTTATTTGAGACATTTTACTCAATGCTGGGGGCTGACATTAGGATATCAGTTTATTCTAGCATTGCATTGCATTGCTGCTATTCTTTTCCTGCAGTAGCAAGTCAGTGGTTTGCTGAGGTGTGCCCAATTACACATTCCACTGGAACAAAACCAATGCAAATCTCTGCATCTCCTTCCCCAGCTCCTCAATGAAGGGAAGCCAAAATTGTGCAGACCTATCTAAACCAGCTTGGGAGGGATCCAGAAAGGGAGGCAGCTTGACATCCATGATTGGGCACAATAGGAAGCTCACACTGAAATCCAACTATGATTTAAGTTGCAGTCGATATCTAGTTAGCCATAAGGTGACCAATAGGGCAAAGCTCATTAAAATGGGACTACAGCATTGCCTTACTAAGACTGCTCTGCCATATACAGTTATCTTATACCCCATAGAGATATACATACACAAGTGGTTATCTGGAACTACATATATATATATATATATATATATATATATATATATATATATATATATATATATATATATATATATATATATTCAGTTGAGAATT
Source organism: Acipenser oxyrinchus oxyrinchus (assembly GCA_030684275.1). NCBI lineage: Eukaryota > Metazoa > Chordata > Actinopteri > Acipenseriformes > Acipenseridae > Acipenser > Acipenser oxyrinchus. Next base: position 58,679 of record JAGXEW010000316.1, on the reverse strand, counting down.
TTCATGGGAGCAATTGAAAATGAATGATTAATTTCAGTTTCACTGCAAAGGCATTAGCTGTGGAAAGAAAGTACTGCAAAGCTCCTATATTAACTTGTGCAGTGAGAACGGGCCTGTAATGACCACCTTTGGGACCATAATGGAGTACTCCTAACAGACAGGTGGTTGCCATTAATCTACGTTTTACCATATATGAACTAATGAGCAGCATTCACCAAAAGAATAATATATTTAAAGAGAGTGGAATCATTATTTAATATTTTAGTTTCATTTCTGAATATGCAGGCCAGGAAGATTTCAGTCATATCTTCTGTTGCAGCAACTTTACATTTTTTCACCAGTCTGCATACTTTTTCCCAAAAGAAATGCAAATCTGCAAATGATATCAAATGAGAAATAAACTTAAAAATGTTTATTTAAATGGATTTCTTCTGCTTTAACTCACTTGGTTTCTTATTCTTTAAAAACTAGAAAGACAGTAATCTGTCAATTATCCACCCATCACAGATCCACCCGTCACCTTTCCACCCGTCACATATCCACAATGATCAATCTCTTCAGCAACCTTACTTTATTATTGAACAGAGAAGATTAGTTCAGAGATTGGAGATCCTACCAAAGTTTTCAGTACACTGTGTTGTATGTGCTCCATGTGCTACCATTGCTGCAGTGTCACGTGAGCTGTTCAGTGTGTTGATATGTAAATAAATCCTGTTCGCCTGCGTGGCGTATCAACTTCAACCTTGATCTCCTGCCTGTCACTCAGCAGTGAAGGCATGCACCCACACAGCAGACGACTACACTGTCACAAGCATTAATACCCTGTATCTTTCTAAACAAGGGATTTAGGGAGCTCCCTAATAAAAGCTGAATCTCAAAACAATAATTGTGTGAATATAGTAATTGTTACAGGGTGTGGATAATATAATTTACATATCCGCCATTACTCTGGTCCCACTGCAGTCGGATATGAGACAGATGACTGTACTCAAATAAACTTAAGAAATTAAACGACAAACATTTTTTGTCATTAAACCTTCTTTAGGTATTTCTAAATTTAGCAATATTGAGTGTTTCACAGTTTGCTAGAAAAAAACTGCAAGCTTTGTGCAGGTGCAATTAAAATGAATCTGAACTCTCAAGCTCATGTAATTACCCCATTAGCATTGTGTGCATTTTGTGTAGGCAAGTGCCATGTAAGATGTACAGCCAATACAATCAAATCTGACAATGTTTGGAGGTTTATTCCACAGCATTGTTCTCCACTGCAAAACCAACCCTTTTAAAACCAGAACAATCTAGACTGTTATTTATGGAAACTATTCTTTTGTTTACTCTTTTAATGAAAAAGCAAAGGATCCACATTTTGCAAAACCATTAAAAATGTACTATTCTCAACCCCAGTGAGAATCAGCATAAACAAAACCTGCCTCATACTATAGAGCTGCCTCATTAAGATTCACTTCAATCTGTAGCTCCTGTGGAAGCCCCCATGAAGCATCCAGATTGAAATACACAAAGACATCTCAGCATCCTCCTTTTCATTAGGACCAAAGCTATGTTCTAATCTCCTAATCTAATCCTTTTGAAGTGTGTGCCTGCATAATTTAAGGACTGTCATAATTATAAATGCTTCTGCAAATTAAAACGTTACCAGCTGCTGTCAGGCAGTAATTAATAATGTGGAGCTGTCACAGAAACATTCTCAAGCTGTAAATGTTGCATTTAAACTTGGCTAAATGGGAACCAACAGGCCTTTTGAATACTTGTTGTACACTAATTAACAGAGGCTGAGCTAGAACCCAAGTCTGAATAGAATCACCTTTGTGCACACAAAATTATAAAGATATGCAATAATGCAATAATGCAAAACACAGTTACAATAGAATATCAGTGGTTCCAGCACATTATTGGAATACAGAACAGCAGGCTAGGAGTATTTCAATAGAAACATCTATTACCCTTACACTGTCATCCCTGCCCCACAACAGTATGCCATACAGTGGTGACTATCTTCTTTACCCAGGGTAAGAAAGCAGCTTTGAATAGGTTACCATGAATCTCCCCAACAATACGATAACATCTCCAGTTGAACTAATGGGATTCTCGCAACACAACAATGCCAATGGTATAAACTAAAAGCTGCAAATAGGAAAAGAGAGCTAAATTAAGACTCGTTACCATAGAGAAACCAGCATCAAGAAACAGCTGCTTGGTCTTGAGTATAAAAGAAAAGAAAAACAGTTGCAACGTGAAGGCTCTGTTAAACTGGATTCCTGTGCTTCACTGTCTGCATCATTTCCTACACTGGGGACACTGGGGCTCCACACTTGGTCACTGCAAGCTAATAAAATAGAATTCTGAAAAACCACAGATAGATGAGTACTGAAAACAATGAACTAATATAAGGGTTTTTCCCAGGATAGTATGTGTGCAGTATACCCAGCATGGACCTTGAGACTCATTTATCAGGTTTGTTTGTGAAGATGGGAAGAAAATATCTTTGCAGAGAGTTCTGCAACAGTGCATACTGTGTAGCCTAAAATTGGTCCAATGAGCTAACTGGGATTCGAGGTTAAACAAAGTTGTCTGCCTTGCTGGCTTTTTCTTGGATTTGTGAAGTAAGAGTGCAGTTTTGATTTGGTACCAGCATATCCTTTTTTTGTTTCTCAAGCAATGAGACGTATATTTCACCTGTCCTTTAATCACGTTGAGCACGTGTGATTTCCTTTCTTTAAGCAGCTGTGAAACGATTTTGTTCTATGTGGAAACCTGGCAAAGAAGACTCCCAGCTCTATGCAGCTTGTCTGACGCTAAAGTGTTCCATAAAACCTTCATGTAGGCTCATCACCTTTAACAACGGAAACAGAATAAATAGATGTTTTACGAGAATATGCAGATCTCAAAAGCAGTCTAGCTGTTGTTTCATTAAATCCATGAGAAATTCACATCTGTTTTAAATCCGAAAGCTGCAATAAAAAGCTGACATTTTCTGCAGTGAAAGTAATGTAGGAAGATAACTGAAACTATAAAGGTGCCGAAGATGCTTGGGTTTGCTCTTTATAATGATTTAACATGCGGCAGCACAGCTGTGAGGAAGAAACCATTACCAGCAGTAATTCCCTTGTGAACTCAACAATTTACAACTAGTTATATCAAAGACGGATCACATTTTATAATTAGTACCGGATTTCCATGTAGCGATAGTACACGTCGATGAAGGCTCTACCGCGTGTTGGTTGATCGCGACAGGAGTTATACGTCCCGAGCGAAGGTGATGCTCTAACGAAAGTCAAGGTCAACTAGCACGTGGCAGAGCCTTCATCAAGAGGGCACTATCACTATTAGAAAACAAGCTTCTCATTATTTAAAAAAAAACACTTTAAAACCTAAATTTACCTTGAACTTGTATCGTTGGGTACCCTTCCACTGAGAAAAGTCTTAGGAAAATTGTCCCAAAAATGTTCAAAAGGATCACACACATAATTAGAGAAAGAAAACCCTAACCCTAACCCTTTTTACTTGTCGGTGCTGCTTATAGTTTATCTGAGCAGTGCCATATATCTGAATGGAGTGATATTACTGAACTGTCTGTCTCTCGCTTTGTTGTTGTTCTAAAATGCTGTGTCTGTGCCCCAGACGAGTTGGTTGTTTTTGTCAATGCAAACTATTGATTGGCTGGTTTTGGTTAATTTGGACCGATTGTGTCTTTGTTTAGTATTTACTGTCAAGTAGATGTGAACTATGCTTAAAAATGCAGCAAGTCAAAAAGAAAAAGCCAGTACTTGCGCAGATTGATTTTAAATTAGATTCACAGGTGATGCGATGATGTTCCCGTGGGCATCTACTGTGTATTGATGCCTGCTATAGCTGGAAGCTGATTGGCTGATGATACTGAATCGTTTTTAATTGTATTTATTATAAATAATTTAAAATACTGTTGGATATCAAGTTTTTCAAATGGAATCACCACTTAAGATCTTCCATTGAATTCATCCAATGAACATCCTGCCCTGAATTAGTGTCCATTGGGAAATTCCTATTGAATGGATGATGATATAAGAGATTCTGATATTATTCCTTGTATTCCTGTTTTAGTGCTACAAATTGGCTGCCATTATTCCAATTGCTTACACTTTAAAATATTTCACTTAAAAGTCCAGCTTTCTAAAGCAAGAAAGGCTGTGGCAGATGTTCACTTTCCTTACCCTGGATGTCAGTCAGAGCTGTGCCTCAAAGAACGCTTGGATGGCCTTGGAAAGAAGTAACCGGAAAACTATCATTAAAGCTTTCATTGTGATTATCAATGGCCTAGATGGCGCTTTCAGCCTCCTAATAACCATGACATTACGAGAGGGACTGAAAGGACTGAGCTGCTCATTCCATAATGGTTTGCCAAGCACATGGACAGCAAAAATAGATGCATGGTCCCAGATTTATCATTTCAACAGTGTAAAATAAACATGGGGAAACAGAGTGGTGCATTGGAAGAGGGCTAGAGAGGATGTTTAGCAGATACACTTTCACTATTTTAGTTTGTTGTCATGCAGTGTTTTTAAAATATGTATTTGCCTCTTTGTGGGAAACATTATTATTTATTTCTTAGCAGAAATTATTTATTATCTTTCCAATATTATATTTGCTGATTTGTAATCAGATATTTTGTTGAATTGTAATGACTCAAACATCTGTGTTTTTCCTCTGTAATTAAGTGTAACTAAGACACAGTAAACGTACACAGCATTGTACTTGTACAGTGTATAGAAGGTTATCCATATTCAAAATAACAGTAACACTGATAAAAATTTGTTACTGTACTGTGGGGTTATATGCAACGTATATGTTGGTCCAAGCAAGGTCTAGAAGTCAAGGTCATCTTCACACGGCTGTCTACATTCCTTTCCCTGGATGCCGAAGTGATAGTTACCAGGAAGGCAGAATGCTGGCAAATTACAGGCAGCTAATAAAAGCAGCATTGATTGCTTCTTCACAGGCAGCTCTAGAGTGCTATGCCAAAGCTCCCGGCATGAATGAGCCGTTTGTTTTCCCAGGTCGGTCAATGGGGAGCTGCTGGCCTCATAGAGGTGCCTCTCATTGCTGTGGGAGCTGCAGGCCTCATAGAGGTGCCTCTCATTGCTGTGGGGAGCTGCAGGCCTCATAGAGGTGCCTCTCATTGCTGTGGGGAGCTGCAGGCCTCATAGAGGTGTCTCTCATTGCTGTGGGGAGCTGCAGGCCTCATAGAGGTGTCTCTCATTGCTGGGGAGCATCCGGCTCGTGCGACACTTGTTCATTAAATCATATCTGAACCGTCATTTCATATGTTAAGAGAAAAAAAAAAACGATCCAGACCTGAATTATATCAGAGTTTAAGTTTTTATCCGGAAATCGCAGCATGACCCCATTTCCACACGAGGCCGTGCCATGTGGAAAACCTGGACCCAAGGCACAGGATTTCTGTAACTGTATTTACAAGCAAGCACATACTGATGCCTCCCAGCAGGCTGTGTCAGTCATCTGTGCACACAGCAGCGTCATCCTGCTGAAACTGAGGAGAGCATGTTAAAGTGTGGAGCCGTGCTGGTGAGCAGGAGGTTGTCATTTCACAGTGCTGTCATCTGCTACAGCGCAGCGATATTGAGGGGCATTGGGTTCACCCAGCCCACTCTGTTCTCTACACCCCTGACACGCTGCACACTCTCACTGCAACACAGCCATGCTCTGATCTCTCCTGCAAGTAACCGCACCCACAAGAAATATACTGGGCTCTGTTCTACTGTTATGGGTTACACTCAATAACAGTAAGTATTAATTGATTTGGTTCAATTTAAATTCATGTGGATTAAAATGGGACATCATTGGAGAGACTTATAAAAAAGCTACAACATATTACAAGCAATACCTTAACATGAAAATCCTATGGATAATTAATCCCAATAGGATATTATATGAATGATCTCTCAGCAGCGTATTAATATTGCTATGGATTATTAGTAAGTGTTAGCGTTAGAGTCGTTGCTTTGAATTGTATTATAATTTGCTGCTCCCCAGTCTTGCTTGAGCTTTAAGATATAAGCCCTCAAGATATCATTTTTACAGAAATTCATATTTTCTAAATGTGTTCCCTTTTCTTAGGAATATAATTGTAGTTAATTCTCTTATACGATGTGAGATAGGGTCAATGGTAAATGTTACCTAATTGTGTATAAATGGTATTGTGTTCAAGACTTTTTGTGCACGTTTAATTATAGAGATAAGCTTGAAAGTTTGCATTTAAAGTAGAGTATCTAGGGTAACACTTTACATGAATGGGCTCTAATTACTGTGTATTTACATAGTAGTCATATAGTAAAACATACTTACTTACACAGAATTACAATGTTATTATACCAAGTTACAATGTAATTAATGTGTAAATCTTTTTGCACTATATAACCCTAATCCTATATCTAACCCTAACTCTAACCCTTTTCTGATACAACTGTGTAATTACATATATCGTGCAAAAAGATTTACATGTTAAGTACATTGTAGCTATGCATAATAACATTGTAATTATGTGTAAGTGCACATTTATCAAGTAAATACACAGTAATTAGAGACAGTGTAAAGTGTTAATGTATCTAGTTTAAAAGGAAAGTGCATATAGTCTTCTCTCTCTCTCTCTGTGCTCTTAGCATTGCTTTCCCACCTGCTGAGAATTCAGCTCATTAATATACAGATCAGCATTCTCTGATTGGCTATATCCCCTCACAGCTAGCTGAAGGCCATGCCAGTGCAGCTGATGACAGAGTGCCAATCTGAATATTAATGGAAAGCAGGCAGGCTGCATTAGAAATCCTTGTCACTTGAGCTCCAACACATTAGACTTCCCATTATAAGTTATTACCAATGAGATTAAAGTAAATGATTAATTTGAGGATATAACAGAAGCAGTGTACACAATCACACAGAACGTGAGATAGCAGTGCCTGTCAGAAATGTTCAGATACATGAAGGGAATGACACATCTAATGGGCTGACTGCATTTAATGCATTACCCAGTAGCCTGTGTGTAACTGGAGGTGCCTCTTCATCTGGAAGAACATGGAAATGAAAAGCAGATATGTGTTTTTTTTTTTCTGTAGTCAGTTATAAAGTCAGAAAGAATTATCAAAAACTGTATTCAATGGTCCAAAGCCTTTTAATAGAAAACTATCAAGTTGATAAACATTCAGCCAATGCCTTTGACAGTGAGAATGTATCATTGAGCACAAAACACACGCATTGAAACACAGCTGCTGCCTATTAAATGAATCAAGTTAGAATTCTCAAAGATTTGGCTCCAAATTGCTTTTCTTTTTTTGTTTTTGTTTATTGCATTCAGGAAAATGAAGACACATAATGAGGCAATATTGATTGAGTTAGATTTTTTAAAATTAATATTCAGGAGGTATTAAATGAGAATCATGAGGCAGCCTGGAATGAACTATAGCAGGTTATATACAGACATGTAGAACTGTGAGTGTACAGGAAGTACATATTGAGTCATATTGAGTCAACAAAGACTTTAGTGGCTGGAGGGGCCCAGACTGGAGGGGCCCTTGCAGATGAGATGTGGAAGACGGCCTAACAAATAGTCAGAAAGAAGTCCCAAAGCTGAGGCAATGCCTTCAAAGAGAAACTAAAACACTAAAATGAATAATAAATACAAGCTTGTATAACCACTGGTTCACTTGGCCTTTCTGAAGCAACAGCTACCATCCAAAAAATGATAATGTTATTCCATAATAAGAGTGTTTTAAACCCAGTTTTCACTCCTGTAGATTCCAATCACATGGGACAGCAGTCCTACCAGACCTGCAGGCACATTTCAACAACCCCTCCTTTTATAAATATACATGTGCGATTTAAATCTTTGAAAGGACTCTTATGAAGCATGAATATGGGATTAAACAGACTTCTTTCAAAGAGACACAAAACAATACAAAATAGCAACGAATAGCATCAAAATTGTTAATGGAAAGAGCAGTTTATCGTTGTCCTTGTGAAAATTATTATTATTATTATTATTATTATTATTTAGAATTTATTTTTGTAATTAATACATCTTTCATGACAAGATAATGCTGTGTGTGTTACAGTGTAGACCTAAGTTTAAAATATCCCCAATAAAACTCAATTTCAATCACTCAATGTCACTGAGTATTTAAGATCTTCGACTGATGTGACATCACTTCCTGGTTCCCATTGATTGAGTTACTTGAGCTATTAAGCCTCAATTAAGATCATGATCAATAGAGCAATCACATATTTGCTCTGTACTTCAGTTTGACTGACATTGTCTATTCCCTTAAAAAATAAAAAATCAGACCTGTATTTATCGAACGCAGCTTTTTTATTTGTACTATACATAAATACTCTCTCTGTAAATATTTAACAATAAGTTTAAATAATAAGACTGAAAAACTCACATATTTTAAGCACTGATTAAAAGCATGAATATCGACAAAAACAACATGCCATTTTCTCAATGAGGAAGGGTTTGTTAAACAGAATTTAATTAAACCAACCTCTCAGAAATACGTTTTGACAGCATAATGTAATTTGCTGATTGCCCACTTGTATTTTTGCATTCATGTAGTCAGACTGCAATGAGGACTGGTTGTAAATTACCAGTGTGGGTGGGAAAAGGTTCTTCCTTTTGGTTTGGTTTGTCAAAATGGATAAAAACATAGAAAATGGTAAGAAATGTCTGGCTGATGATTAACAAACCTGCAATCTCATTGTCGTCTTGTTTTTGCTCAGCTTTACTCAGCAATAAGCCTTTCTAGTGGAAAGGTCTAATTGGGTTCTTAATGAAGCGACTTGCAGACTGTCAGGGGAATGATTCATCAACCTTGTTAAAGACTGTGTGCAACTTTAAAGAGGACGTTTAAGCAACCAAGGTGCTAAAGTAACCACTACTGAGTATGTGGTACAGCTTATATGTACTGGAGAGACAAGCACACTGAAAGTGTTGTTTTATTATCTGTCAGGAGGTCACAGTAAGTGAAATTAAGGAGTAAAGTGCTCTTGTCTTTCTGCACATGGGTCATATTACATATAAAACAAGATTGCTTACTCTATTTGGGGCTCACAGACCGAATGGCCATTCCATTCAGACTCCAGCACCATACACATACAGTATTCAGTATGGATATGGTTAAGGTATTACGGCACAATAGTGTTCTATCTGTACACCTGTCTGTATGTCCCTGAATGTGTTTTGTTTTAAAGATTAGCTATGCTGGTATTATGTTTGCATCTCATTGCTTCCACTTTTCTTTAATTCATTTTGTGCAGTAGCACAGCGTGTACCTGTGAAGCATGCATCTTTAATCAAAGTCATTTCATCAATTCGCTCCTCCAGCACTATGTTTAAATCTCACCCAGTAATATAACTCTATAACTGCTGACATTAAGGGAGAAGATTGTTATTGCCCTTGGGTATAGCAGCTTTGAAATTACAACCCACAAAAGGGCACACTGAATCCACAACACATCTGAATTAATGAGAGCCCTTCTAACAAAGTGATCAAGACAAACATTTTACTCAGCTGCTATTACCTAATCATAATGGCCCTTTCAGCAATTAACAATCCTACTATAATTACTACATATGCCCAACGCTTTTTGTAAAACAGGTTTGATCAGTCATAGAAGAAGAAGAAATTCAATATGCACAGAATTGAGGAATCCTCAATGTTTCTGCTGGGAAAGCAAAGTAAGCTTAGAATATCGTCCCCTGATTTAAGGCATTTATATTTAAATTGCCTCCCGAAATAAAGGCATCAAACCCCTAGTTAAAGAAGACAAAGCTGTCAGGGATTGACAAGTGTTGGGACTGGCCGGCAGACTGAAACAAAGCCCATTTGCATTGGGGATGCTGTGATGTGCAGAGGTTACACAAGGGTCTCTGGCTGTTCACTCAAGCACATCAGAGCCAGGGTGTTCACAGAGCTTCATGATTCACTTGAAAGACAAAATAGAGAAAAACATATGGAAGCCAGCACATCTACTTCATAGCAATGCAAATCGTGTTTAATATCGACATTAGAAATAAGGGACCAGCTGCACAAAAGCTACACAAACCTAGTAAAGATTGCACAGTGCCAGCGTGTGCATGTTTACAACAGCCCAGTATTGGAATGTATGCCTCTGCCCTTCCCATCGGTTTGGACACTTGAAATCGTTCACAATGCGGACTCATGCCATGCTGAATGGGTTTGCAGGAACGGCAGGCTCTTGCTTGAAGCTATGTTGGTGCTCCACCTGTATCACTGCAGGACATACAGAGCCAGAGACAACGCCTCTGTGGCAGCACAGCAGCAGCAGGGAAGGGATGAGTGAGATTGAGGTGCTGATGCAGCTGCACCTCATACCCTGACACCTGCACGTTTGATTGCATTGCTGGTAATGCAGAGTGGCTCACAGGAGATTCTGCAGAGGGACCTCATACCCTGACACCTGCATGTTTGATTGCATTGCTGGTAATGCAGAGTGGCTCACAGGAGATTCTGCAGCGGGACCTCATACCCTGACACCTGCATGTTTGATTGCATTGCTGGTAATGCAGAGTGTCTCACAGGAGAATCTGCGGAGGGACCTCATACCCTGACACCTGCATGTTTGATTGCATTGCTGGTAATGCAGAGTGTCTCACAGGAGAATCTGCGGAGGGACCTCATACCCTGACACCTGCATGTTTGATTGCATTGCTGGTAATGCAGAGTGTCTCACAGGAGAATCTGCGGAGGGACCTCATACCCTGACACCTGCATGTTTGATTGCATTGTTGGTAATGCTGATACAATCATGCTGATACTACCCTGCCGACATTCTTCTCCTGCCTTCAGGATGTATTATGTTGGAATAAAAATGTTGCTCTGAAAATCTGCTGAGCACACAAAACAGGGTAAATCAGAATTTAATACAATACACAGAAATACAAGCTTCCAGAGCTGAAGCATTGGTAGATTAGATACTGATGCCGCACATCCTGTATAATGAACAGAGCACAGGTCAGAATGTACAGGGTATAGATATATATATATATATATATATATATAGTCCGTAGTGTACTGGCATGGCTAAACAGCTGCATGAGGAGAAGACCACGTTTCCTTTTCTCTGGCTCGATTACACTTTCTTCATATTTAATATGTATTAAAAGTGAGTGCTCCAGGCAGGCTGGGGTTTTAACAGCAGCAGCAATACAATATGGACATGAATTCAGCTCAATCCAACGAGCCGGACCTGATTCTGTTCCTCTGATGCTGGCTTCTTAGCTAACTAGAGAAACACAGCCTCGGACGAGGGCTCTATGCCTTGAATCACTCCTTCACATGTATATTGTAGCAGATACTCTACTATAAAGCACTGTCTTTAACAGTCATTCTTGTTTAATATCACTGTAGCTCGAGACAAATACATGATCTTACAGAGGAAATAAAAGAATAATCCGAACATCACTGAAGAATGACAGTGTGTTCACAGAGATTGTGTGAAATGGGTAAGCTCAGTCTGCTAGCCTCGGCTACTGAAAGGGTCTCTTTGCTGAGACATGGTTCTTTGACCCCAGCTAGTGCCCCCTAACCAGCATTGCAGTGCAGGGATCAAGGTGTTGTGCTGTGTTTGTCAGTTTGAACTTCTAAAAACAATGAAAATCAAAGTGCTGAGCAATCAAAATATTCTACTGGCTCCTCCCTGAGGAATTTCAGCAGTATTATTATTTGAAAGGAATGGTTGATCTTGGATACAGGCTCCTCCCCTGAGGAATTTCAGCAGTATTATTATTTGAGAGGAATGGTTGCTCTTGGATACAGGCTCCTCCCTGAGGAATTTCAGCAGTATTATTATTTGAGAGGAATGGTTGCTCTTGGATACAGGCTCCTCCTCTGAGGAATTTCAGCAGTATTATTATTTGAGAGGAATGGTTGCTCTTGGATACAGGCTCCTCCCTGAGGAATTTCAGTAGTATTATTATTTGAGAGGAATGGTTGCTCATGGAAAGAGGACATTTCAGATGTCCGTTATCAGAGATGTGGTTACCTAACCAGGCCCCCATCTAGAAAAAAAGCAAGATTTACCCAGGATTACATCCACTGAACGATTGAAGCAATCGAAGACCCAGCTGCTGATTTTCTTTGTTGTGCTTCTGCGAGCGATACATGACTTGATGAATGACTTGAAAATCAGTATGCTGGATTTGCTGGGTAACTTGATGTGCTGCTTTCAGCAATATTAGCAAAGCAAGCAAGAGCCTGGCTTTGAACCTCCAGGACTGCTTCTGTTTCTTTGAACAATTAGAAGGGAACATCAATGAGTTTTGAAACTATCCTTTTATAACATACATAGTATGTAAAGCCCTGGTAGTAAGAATAAACACCTGAAATGAAATGTTTATATATTCTAGATGGGGATTAAAACCCTGGCATGCTAATCTGTTGAACAGCATATGAGTCATGCAGCTGTTCTAACATTTCTGAGAGCAGGTCCAGCTGTGGCTCTAATAAAAGCTGGGATTCCTTTCTTCTACGGACCGCTAAACTATATGCCTTCCTGCCTCCCCTGCTGCTTCAGGTCTGCCTGTGTTCTTACACATGGCAACACACACCCTGAATGGTGCCTGGCCTCTCTACCTTCATCGATCACATTCAAGGTCTCTAAACCTCTGCAGTGGCTGTTCAGGTGTATGTGTTTGTGTGAGTGTAATAATGGATAGGAAAACCTCAAAAGGGTACTGTGAGCCATAAAATGTTACGATAGTTATCCTCCTACATCTCTGAACTGCTGCTTCATCAGGAAAAGCCATGCAATAGAAACTATGACACTGTACCGAGGTAATGACCAAAACAAAACTCAGGATACATTCGTTAAGATACCTGGGATATTTCCAGCTTGTACCAAATTGCCCTCTATTGGGATTTAAAGCTAATTGTGGAGGCTGCTCAATTTCTGACCACATACCTGTTTGTTGGAATATATTTGAGGAAGGAGATGCATCAAGTCTACTTTCCATCATGTTCCTTTTCTTTTTGAAGCGGGGAACAGTTTTCCATAAAGAAATGAGGCAATGTTTTTAGTATTCATGTCACATTTAACAGCCCCTTAACTATGAATGAGCTCATCTCATCTTCACATGCCAGTCTCTGAATCGCTGGGAGTTATTCAACGCCAGCCAAGGAAGAACCACAGAGGGGGAGAGTGAGAGGAAGCTCTGAATCTTTCAAAATGCTCTGAAGAATCTGAAGAAAACACAGTTAGTTCAGTCCTGTAGTCCTGGAGGATAGACCAATGAGCCTGTTCCATAGGGACCAGCACTAGAATACTAGGAAATGCATGTTGCTCATTGAACTGCACTTTGAACCCAGTGTATGCTATGAATGTCATAATCAGGTTTACTGCACAAGCTTAGTAACTCAGTTTGCCTTTATTGAAGCTCACATCCTTCTGAGACTTGAGATTCCAGTGAACAGACGTCCCAATCGGGATGTTGTTGAGGCTAAAATATGTCTGCCAGCCTTCATTTTCCTTGTCACATCAGTAACATGGTCAAGTTACTTTTGAAGCAGCTCGTGTTTGTCTGAGACATAGTATAGGGTTCCATCCAATTCATCTCAAAAATGGCAGACAGAAGTACCACAGCTACTTAAATCACCAAAAGAAAGGGGATCTGGTGAAAAACAGCATCTGTAAAAGTTTCTCTAGATTGCTTATGTCTTCAAAAATTAAGTAAAATGCCAGTTTTTTTTAACGAATTAAACAGTGACCAACAGTGATTAAAAAGAAACCTCCCTCTGCCAAACACGAGGAAAAATATGAACATCTCCCCTCATAAAATACAAGGGCACTACAATAAAAAGAATGTTAGAACTATACAAATAAAATAACTACAGCTAAAAAGATACACAGGTAAAAAAACAAAACAAAAAAAACAGTAAAGTATCTTAAAGCAAGGACACTGCCTCTTATATTATCCAGCAGAACAACAACGGGGTTCACTCACCACCCAATCATGACTGGGCACCTCTTTCCTCTTGCTTACCTGTTACAGATTGATATATAGAAAACAGCAGTTTGAAGAGAATAGGAGTGCACAGTGCAATTCATGACCCAGAAGATTGCACTGAGGAAATGCAACAGCATCCCCTGCTGTGCGCATTGTCATCATGTCAAACTCTCAAACTGCTATCAAGTGCTTACAGTGCCTTGAGTGGACCGGACTGCAGACTGGAGACAATCAGTAAGAAGAAAATCAACTCTGATTAGATCAGAGAGCACCCAAAGGCTTTGCTCTAAATGTATTCATTACGATTATCATCAAGATCATCTTCTCTTATAATAGCAGCGGGACACCCTAACTGTACCAGCAGCAATCGCACAGTCAGACCTGCACCTGTTGAAGCGTAATCTCCCATACACAACCAGGAAGACCTGTATCAGCCACACAGAGGTAAGAATCCTCAAGTTACTGGTAATATAAAATACATGCAGCTTTCTTAATCTCATGCTTTCAGCAACAAGCACATTACCTCGGACTGCACTGCACATGCCACCTGAAGAGGGCTTTCATAGATGCACTGCCTTGCACTGTATATCCTTGTCACAAGTACACTGCTGTGCATCTATGTAGGGTCAAGCACCACAGAACAACAACAATCTTCAATGATCTGTTAGAAAACAAGAGTACCTGAATTACAGCCAGGATTTATTTGTTATGCAAAATACCAAAACCAAGCGTATTTGGAGTGACAGTGAATACACCAGAAACCTTTCCTTGAAAAGCAGATACATTGTCAATCAGCTAAAGAAATATCTCCCCAGGCAAGCTGGAGAGCTGCTCTCATTACCATTCCTCCACTCATAATGTCACGGTTCATACTGGTAACTCACTCCCACACACACTGAGGGAGATAACAATACAATCCATTTCCCTTCCCACAGTCTGATAACTCACATTAGAGACTGAATTCATACCACAATTAGCAAGGGCCTTATCTGTTGAAGCTGATACCCTGGGATCCTTCAAGAAGCTGCTTGATGAGATTCTGGGATCAAGCTACTAACAACCAAATGAGCAAGATGAGCCTAATGGCCTCCTCTCGTTTGTAAACTTATGTTCTTATGTTTGTAAATGAATGCGTCTCTGAGTTGTCCTGTATTTCCACAGTATTATCTCAGGCATGTGTTTTGTCTTTTTCTTCTTCTTTTGGAATTAAGAATAAACTAGGCGATACAGAATGTGCTTCACAGGGCCTGTGCAAGCTATTGCAGGTCCCTGAGGGATTCTCTTGAAGCACTGCAGTCATTACATTTCTGTTTTAGATTGGACTCCAGACCTCAAGCGAAGTGCTCTGTTAGATCCCAGGCGTCAGGCAGCTCAGGTGTTGGAATCTTGCCTGGTCACGTGCCCCTCACGTCAGAAAGCCCAGAGAAGAGAACAAGCCTCAGTTTGACTGAATAGCTAGTGCGCCATCTTCTGGACTTTCAATGTATTGCTCAATTGATATTGTTCTAGCATTTAGCATTTCGGAGTTTCATCCAAAATGTATGTACAAAAGGTGAGAAACTATAAAAACCAGGTGGAATTACAGAACGTACTGTATAAAAGAATATGACTGGGGGCTAGATTCTCAAACCCATCTATTACAAAATCCTAATTTTAATACAGGAAAATGTAACCTAATAAAGTGACCAAACCAAATTAAAAACAAGAAGGTTTGAAGTTGTTTCTTTTTCTTTATTTAAAAATTGATTTTTCTAAAAGCTAGCCCTACGGGACAAACAGAAGTTATAGCCTGTCTGTCTATCAGCAGACAATAAAACAAATTCACTATGATTTGTTTATTTCATTTCCCAGCAATGATTCAACTCCACAGCAATTAAGTGAGGAGTGAAATAGTATTATAGGAATGGATCTCAGCTGTAGAAAGTCCAGCGACCGAAACCCTAACATGGTGCAAAGACACGACACGGTTTCTAGACACTTTTAAGTCATGTACAAATGTTATTGATTTCTCATATGCACAGAAAATATCTGTGTGGCCATTGGGAAAATGCAGGTGTAATGTGTTCATTGGCCAGTAGGTGGGTGTAAAGCGTTAACTATCCATCAGATTTAGTTTGCATGTTCTAATAGCTATATCCCCACCTGCTGGACAAAATACTAAATTACAGCCAAATACCACATACTGTAATTCTAGTGAAAACAAAAACAAAAACAAAACAAAACCAGCTGGTTATATAAGCTGCTGTCCAACGTTCAGGTAGGTGTCAGCCTTGACGATGTTATTCCTTTCAATCAAAGCTCTGGAAGGTGTTTATTAAACATTATAGCTTGCCTACAAACATGCAATTAATGGCTAATTCAGACTTGTTTAGAAATGAATAATAATTTTTAAAAAACGGTTCAGCTCAAACTTTTAACCCAAATATCTGCTGGTAAATAGGTTGTTAATCAACAGAAACAGCACTCCTTAAATAGAGTGCAGCCTACCATGCTAGTGTGTGATGTATAATCATGCCAGTATTGATGGGAAAAGCTATCTGCCCAGACAGTAATGGATTATACCCAAGAAAACTGCAATTAATAAGCTGTATTTAATTATCTAATGCATAAACAAACAAACAAATAAATAAATAAGCAACACAATTTGCAATCCCATTTAAAACCCCCAGGGGGCAGCAGCTCTTCTTCACCAGAAAGAAATGTTACAGAATATGACAGCAGCATTCCTAATTGCTGTTATGAAGGTCTGGCACATCATATTTCTTTTTCCTTTATGTAGAAATCTGTCAAAACAAAGCACCTAAGCAATACTTTTTAAAACCCAGCAAGACATCTTCAGAAAGACTTAATCAAGACCTGTGTTGCCGTGAGAACGCTGGTCAGGCTGGACAGGAAAGACTCGATTTACTTACTTTAGGTAGCGAGGGACCCGTCACAAGGCTTATTATTTAACTATCTAGTGTTTCACCCACACGTCGCTGTAGGATATTTCACACTGTTCTTTAACATCTTCTATGCTGTGGAAACATTCATCTGCATAAGTAAACTCACATATGGCACAATTCTAGTTATATTGACTATGAATGGATCCTGGCTTACTGGTGTATGTTCGGTGTTTCAATTTCACTAAATGCTCTGGTATTTGAACAGTATTTTGTTTTATCTGCTGCTGTTTGTAACCCAGCAGTTCCATTTGTATTTTCAAGACACTCCTTAAATGTGTGGGTTGGTGTTGGTGTTGGAGCAGATTAACACTAGCACTATGTTACAGTGCCTGCATTCCTCCCAGCTCTTGTCATGTGGGTTGGTGTTGGAGCAGATTAACACTAGCTCTATACTACAGTGCCTGCATTCCTCCCAGCTCTTGTCATGTGGGTTGGTGTTGGAGCAGATTAACACTAGCACTATACTACAGTACCTGCATTCCTCCCAGCTCTTGTCATGTGGGTTGGTGTTGGAGCAGATTAACACTAGCACTATACTACAGTACCTGCTACTCCTACCAGCTCTTGTCATGTGGGTTGGTGTTGGAGCAGATTAACACTAGCACTATACTACAGTACCTGCATTCCTCCCAGCTCTTGTCATGTGGGTTGGTGTTGGTATTGGAGCAGATTAACACTAGCACTATACTACAGTGCCTGCATACCCTACCAGCTCTTGTCATGTGGGTTGGTGTTGGAGCAGATTAACACTAGCACTATACTACAGTACCTGCATTCCTCCCAGCTCTTGTCATGTGGGTTGGTGTTGGAGCAGATTAACACTAGCTCTATACTACAGTACCTGCATACCCTACCAGCTCTTGTCATGTGGGTTGGTGTTGGAGCAGATTAACACTAGCTCTATACTACAGTGCCTGCTACTCTACCAGCTCTTGTCATGTGGGTTGGTGTTGGAGCAGATTAACACTAGCTCTATACTACAGTACCTGCTACCCTACCAGCTCTTGTCATGTGGGTTGGTGTTGGAGCAGATTAACACTAGCACTATACTACAGTACCTGCATTCCTCCCAGCTCTTGTCATGTGGGTTGGTGTTGGTATTGGAGCAGATTAACACTAGCACTATACTACAGTACCTGCATTCCTCCCAGCTCTTGTCATGTGGGTTGGTGTTGGAGCAGATTAACACTAGCTCTATACTACAGTGCCTGCATTCCTCCCAGCTCTTGTCATGTGGGTTGGTGTTGGAGCAGATTAACACTAGCACTATACTACAGTACCTGCTACTCTACCAGCTCTTGTCATGTGGGTTGGTGTTGGAGCAGATTAACACTAGCTCTATACTACAGTACCTGCTACCCTACCAGCTCTTGTCATGTGGGTTGGTGTTGGAGCAGATTAACACTAGCACTATACTACAGTACCTGCATTCCTCCCAGCTCTTGTCATGTGGGTTGGTGTTGGTATTGGAGCAGATTAACACTAGCACTATACTACAGTACCTGCTACCCTACCAGCTCTTGTCATGTGGGTTGGTGTTGGAGCAGATTAACACTAGCACTATACTACAGTACCTGCATTCCTCCCAGCTCTTGTCATGTGGGTTGGTGTTGGTATTGGAGCAGATTAACACTAGCACTATACTACAGTACCTGCTACCCTACCAGCTCTTGTCATGTGGGTTGGTGTTGGAGCAGATTAACACTAGCACTATACTACAGTACCTGCATTCCTCCCAGCTCTTGTCATGTGGGTTGGTGTTGGTATTGGAGCAGATTAACACTAGCACTATACTACAGTGCCTGCATTCCTCCCAGCTCTTGTCATGTGGGTTGGTGTTGGTATTGGAGCAGATTAACACTAGCACTATACTACAGTACCTGCATACCCTACCAGTTCTTGTCATGTGGGTTGGTGTTGGTGTTGGTGCAGATTAACACTAGCTCTATACTACAGTGCCTGCATTCCTCCCAGCTCTTGTCATGTGGGTTGGTGTTGGTGCAGATTAACACTAGCACTATACTACAGTGCCTGCATTCCTCCCAGCTCTTGTCATGTGGGTTGGTGTTGATGTGGGAGCAGATTAACACTAGCACTATACTACAGTGCCTGCATTCCTCCCAGCTCTTGTCATGTGGGTTGGTGTTGGTGTTGGTGCAGATTAACACTAGCTCTATACTACAGTGCCTGCATTCCTCCCAGCTCTTGTCATGTGGGTTGGTGTTGGTGCAGATTAACACTAGCACTATACTACAGTGCCTGCATTCCTCCCAGCTCTTGTCATGTGGGTTGGTGTTGGTGTTGGTGCAGATTAACACTAGCTCTATACTACAGTGCCTGCATTCCTCCCAGCTCTTGTCATGTGGGTTGGTGTTGGTGCAGATTAACACTAGCACTATACTACAGTGCCTGCATTCCTCCCAGCTCTTGTCATGTGGGTTGGTGTTGATGTGGGAGCAGATTAACACTAGCACTATACTACAGTGCCTGCATTCCTCTCAGCTCTTGTCATGCGGGTTGGTGTTGGTGTGGGAGCAGATTAACACTAGCACTATACTACAGTGCCTGCTATCCTACCAGCTCTTATCATGTTGGTACAGTTGGTTCGAGTGAGTCTTTTCTCTCAACTACAAGCTCCTATTACCTTAAGCACTTGAACACCACAGTTAAGCAGCAGTAATAGAACAGATACACCATTCATCAACCACGTGCCACTTCAGGTGTGTTCTGCCCTATCCCTCATTTAACAGAGCATTCAGACAACTGCTTGTCAAATCTAGAGCAGCAAGATGAATCTGGGGTTCGCTGATAGCATCCAGGCAACTGGCATTGTCAACACACTGATAGACATCAAGAGGAAACAGAGCTTACAAGCATCAACGGACCCATAGTGATGATAAAGCCCTGTAGTGGCAGGGTGTGGGAGCAGTAACACTGGCAGCACCAGCTGATTAATGAACTGATCCACCCCCCTCTCTTCCACCCACAGGACTGGAAGCAAGACCTTTCAGGGCAGAGCGAAGATATATCCACTTTGAATTAGCATACATAGCAACCTCCACCCTAACCCACCATCAACCTAACTAGCCAGTCACATTACTGAAATGGATATGCATGTATAACAGATCCTTAAACCATGACACTTCCACTGGCTTTCTCTGGGGGCAGGAGGGGGTGGTATAGCAGGGTCAAGCAGCCAGGCTCTCATTTTTGGTCTTCCTCATTTTCATTCTCCTCTGCAGATGGTATTGTGATTTTGAGGTGTCGTTGTTGACTCACTGTATTGTTTTACAGTATGCTGTATACAGTATACACAGCAGAGCTGTATAATCCTGGCAGTAAATGATGCTTTCTATCAGGGCCCCTTTGCTCAGTCTCTTAATTAAAAGTCAGTAATATAGCATCAGCATGCAGCTGCTTTTGTCTAATTTAGAATTGCTTCATTCATTTCATAAAATAAAAAATCAACTGCAATATCCGTATCTGAGAGAGACAAACAGTGCCCATTAGAAAAGCAATAGAAACGCTGTGACCGTGACAGCCACTCAGATACACTGCCTCTGCAGCACTAGCTGTTTAGAGCTTGATATATAATATATAGCAACACTATAAATAAAAAGACGCCTTTCACAGCAAAGCTTTGCCTGCCCAGTAAAAAGAAAACATGTTGACTTGGAAACTGTATGATTCAAATTTATTCTAGAAATGAAAGCAAGTAAAAGTACAGCCAAGTACTGCGTCAAATGGATGCATTTAAGACTGTCTAATGTGACCTGATCTGCAGATTCGTCATCCTTTATCACTGACACAAATCAGAAATGCGTCAAAGCCTTCAGAGTAAACTGAAGTACTTTTTGTAGATTCAGTTTGTGGAGAATGTTTGTTCTCTAAGAAGTGTCTGAGAAACAACCTGTATTGACATCCTTAAATAATATTGTTAAAAATAAAGGTATAAATGTAAAACTGTGCCATTTACTTAGTACAGCTTATAACGCTGACCTGTGCTATACCTCTAATGAGACATAGTTTGACATTCTTTTGAATGAATTGAAACTGTATGCAAATGCTAGGTGTATTCTATAATCTGGCTCCTGCACTTCTAAAACAAAATTCCTATTTATAATTTGAGTTTATGTTGACTGCATTTTTAATAGGAGCTAGCTTCTCCTATGTGTTGACTGTATCTGAGTGTTTGCATGTGGGTGAGCGTGTGGTTGCTTGCGTTTGTCAGTGACATTCTGAAACAGCCCTTGCGTAGCTGAAGTCATTAGTGTGTGTACTTGATTCATCTGTTTTGCAACCCACAAAATGTGTTTGAAGTTTCTGCCGTATATTAGGAATTAACATCCCAGGCTACATCACAAACATTGCTGGACTGCAATACACCCCAATCTTCACATCTGACTGCAACCATAAAAAATCTCATTGATAAGAACAGCCGCACTGTACTGTACTGTAGGTGGGAAGTGTCTGAGGCTGCACTTTCAAGTGTTTATCTATCTTTGACTACATATTGAATGCTTAAAACAATGCTATGCAAATTCATAGATGTTTGCTACAGTGTCCTAATAAGGATAGAATGTTCCTTTTCTATCAGCAGTGTCCATAGGATTTGATATCTGATATTTAATAGACATATTTATCCCATATGATCTGCTGTGAACAGGAAGCCTTATCTGAACAGTTATATTGATACTAGAATTCCTATTTGAATTATTTTAGGACTATCGGGGTGTAATTACGTTGAATAGTTGATAACAAATCTAATACTGCATGAGTGTTTTCCTCTGTGTCTTTTCTTGGATAGAATGGATTTATAACTTCAGTCATTAAAAGCCCAGAGGGTGTGTTCATTAATCTCCTGATGGCAACATATTAATCAGTTGTGTAAATTAGATCTAATTAGCTGTATGACTGAATATCAAACCTAGGCTTTACCCTATAGCTGGATTAAAAAAAAAAAAAAAACGTTGTTCAAGGTTACAATATCAATTAAAGTCATCAGTGCAAGCAACTGCAGCACATGTTATCTCACTTTATATTGTCTTGCAACTGCAGCACATGTTATCTCACTTTATATTGTCTTGCAACTGCAGCACATGTTATCTCACTTTATATTGTCTTGCAACTGCAGCACATGTTATCTCACTTTATATTGTCTTGCAACTGCAGCACATGTTATCTCACTTTATATTGTCTTGCAACTGCAGCACGTACTATCTCACGTTATAATGTCTTGCAAGTGGCTTAAATGGTAGGGATGGAATTGAAGTTTCATGTGTCAAATTGTCAACTCCATGTGTGCAGTGCTCACACTGATGGCTTCAGTTTTAGACAATCATTGTCCTGCTATAAATGTCCTCTGCAGGACCTTGGCCTTAGCTAGGGGTGCTGGACTCGAGATTAGCAGGCATGATCATAAATCCATGGTCACAATCATCTTGTCAAAATAAACGGGGCATGTCATTTATTATCATTCATAGGATAATCATTTTACATAATACTTTTGAGAACAAAGAAACTTTTAATTGCTTTGCAATTGGTGTCTCAAACTACACTTCAATTGCAAAGGTGCTTACTAGTAATTACATTGTGTTGCACAGCAACATGTGTAAATGAAGTGTAAGTACAAAAGATGATAGCAGCTGCTTACATATGTGTAGTTACTGTGTTTCTGCCATCTAGTTAGAGTTTCTATCTATTGCAACGACTCATCCTTTACAAACCACCATTTAGGAAACACATTTCATATGTATTATGTACATTGATATACATTGTATTCTGCCATCCAAAAGACTGCCCTTGTGTTTCAGTCAATAGGTCCACATTATTCTCATGTTCATCCAGCACTAATGTAGGGTATATTTTAACTTCATGCTTTCCATTAATCAGCTGCTGAGAGAATACTAATGCACAGCTGTTATTTCCCTGCTCAGATCTTTAACCCACACTCTTTCACTCTTTCACTTTTCACCCGCAGGCTACAGGAATGTGTGAATATCTTTGGCCTTTCTCTAATCTGCACTTCAAGGTAAAACTTCTCTCCATTTGCTTTCTTTTGGCCTTAAGTGACAGCTTTTCAGTTCTGAAAAAGGGTAAACAGATTGGCTGGTTTCATACTGCACTGCCAATCTCCATACAATGCTACCGTCCTTCCCTTTGTAATGCTAATAGCACATCCCCTGCTTTAAATAACCCAATGAACCTCTTCTGGGAAGCTCCTAAAGGCTTTAGTCTCTGACACCTCCACACAGAATCATGAATAATCCTGGATGGGATGCATTTCTCTTGGGATCTGTGCTCTGGGAGGCTGTGGACAGAGTGGGAGTCAGACAGGTTGCACACACTGGTCTCAGTCTTTAAGATCCGCACAGTATAGTTGGGTGGTTAAGCAGCCAGGCGAGGAGCTGTAAAGCAGGTCAGGGTTATTCAAGCATGATGCACTGACTTGGACAGCTCTCATTAGTACAGTATACAATCAACTCTGAGCCAGAGTATGAGCTCCAGGGAATTTGTCAATTTGCTAAATCTGATGCACTGGTATAAAGGCAGATTGTATATGCATTTGTTTTTGTACAGCAATAGGGCAGTGAGTGCCACACATGCAAGGTGTGTGTGGAGAAAGGTCATGTTGCCCTGTGGTCCACATAAAACACTGAGGCACACAATAACTAGTACAGCATTGTGTTCTTTGAACCACAATGTTAGTTATGACTTTTGCATGTTAATAGATATGCAGATTCTGACTACAAGCACAGCAGGGTAGCGCAATTGTTTGCATACGTTTATGGAAAATGAGATGCTAACTCCAGGCTGGAGAAACATGCTTAAGCTCTCAGAGGGATCCATTCCAGACAAGGCATTGACAGTCTTGAAATAGGAATCTGGGTGGCATTCTTATGCATATGGCGCTCTCAGGAGAACACTGAGACCTAGGTTGATGGTAATTATACTGTCTGAGAGTGCAGCTAAGAGAGTCCTGTTGAAATAAAGCTCAAGACTGTCAGAGGTCCCTGAAGAATCCCATTCTGAACCACTGGCTTAGGGGCTTCAACCCTAAACTAGTCTTGGAAAGAGGCTAGTCAGATCACCGGAGGCTCTGGTAGGTTTGATGCACTTCATAGCTGGATAAAATGGGTGTGTTATTCCTTATATAAAGGATAGTGCTCTTTACAAGTAGCCTTAAATAGCATGATCCCAGCTACCCTTTAAATCAATCTTGACCTGAAATTGTGTCAAATCTATATGAATAAAGTCATTACAAATCTCATCAAAGAACATGGTAAAAGAGGGGGTTAATGCAATCATATGTCTGCTGCAAAGCCTCAACACCTTGACAGGCTTGACAACATTAGATTTTGATAATGCCATGTAGGACACAGTCTTCATATTAGCGATGGTGAAGAAGGAACAAGAAAAAATATGCTGGATATTACTGTGAGTTTAACCCTTTTGATGTCTGTTTCAGTTTGGACAACTCTCATTATTAGAGAATAAAACAGATGCCACAGACATGTGACACAAGCATGTATCACAGCGTTTTGACTTGCCTTTCGGGCCAGATTGACTGCCTTCATCCCGGAAGAGGCCGTCCGTCAGTCAGGTGGAGGTTGGGAAGGAGAAGTTAACTCAAAGAACAGCACAGACTGCAAAGGAGAAGTTAACTCAAAGAACACAAAGTAGAGGTTAACTCAAAGAACACAAAGGAGAAGTTAACTCAAAGAACACAAAGGAGAAGTTAACTCAAAGAACACAAAGGAGAAGTTAACTCAAAGAACACAAAGTAGAAGTTAACTCAAA
Organism: Acipenser oxyrinchus oxyrinchus; assembly: GCA_030684275.1. NCBI lineage: Eukaryota > Metazoa > Chordata > Actinopteri > Acipenseriformes > Acipenseridae > Acipenser > Acipenser oxyrinchus. The sequence goes on along the minus strand of JAGXEW010000316.1, from coordinate 33,905 downwards.
GAACACAAAGGAGAAGTTAACTCAAAGAACAGCACAGACTGCAAAGGAGAAGATAACTCAAAGAACAGCACAGACTGCAAAGACAGCTGGTCACTAATCTACATGGTTTATTGTATACTTTTCACATCTCAAGATGCGCTGTTGCATAAACCCATAAGGGTTCTAATCATGTAAACAATTGAGTGGTAATCCTGTAAACAACAAAACAAAATGGCAAGACCCTTATTTAAATGAACCTACGGACATTACCACTCATTGTAAATAAATCTCTCTCTCTCTCTCTCTCTCTCTCTCTCTCTCTATATATATATATATATATATATATATACATTCCATTTTGAAACTTGCTTGATAAATGAAGCTGCTGATGGCTCTAGAAGCCGAGTCTTATTAAGAAGCAAACTGTTGTTCACTTTTCAGTTGATGGTTTCATCCCCATATTGATCCCTTGTTCTAACCATGTGAGAAATCTTAGAGTCTGCATCCTGTTTGCCTCCCTAAGCATTCTTGGTCTCAAACAGTATTTTCTTGACTGTACATATTCAATTGATCCTATGCAATCACCAAACATAATCACTTTACTGTGTATCTCCTATGTGGACCAGCAGCCCAGAGTATCCTTGTATTTTACAGAAACACCTTGAAAGCCATGCTCAATATTATTCAATCTTGCATATCACTTATCAGAACACTCATAGAAATTCAAGCGAGGTCTACTCAAGCTTTATCTTTATTCATCTACTCACAGCTTTCTGCTGATTTCTTTTTTCTGCAATGAATTAAAAAAAAATCATTACAAACTGCAGTGCTGGAGAATAATATGAGCTTGTTCTTGAGGTTATTAGTTTGAGTTGTTCTGTGAGTTTGGAAGCTATACATTATTTCTCTAGGGGTTTGGGAAATCATCATTCTGAACATGTTTCGTTACACTGGGTTCTATTTCCAATGCTTACATCACATTACTAGCTAAATAACATACATTAATTTTCAATTCACTGCATTTCTTTAGTTTGTTAACTTTGTAACTTGTTTTTGTCCCAGGTGCACTGACACAGTTAGCTACATACTGTAGTGCATTAATGTTGTCAAGAATTCAAACAGAATCATTAGGTATATATTTACTGTACCAGAATTATCTTTCCAATTCCTTTACCAAATTAGTTTTGCTTCACCTATGCCTTATTGGAAACTCAAAGTAGAAATAGCTGAAATGCAACTGCACTATGGCAACAATACAAGCAAATAAAAGATACAAATCTCCATAGATTGTTGTACTTTTGTAATTGTGCATGCTGTTAAAAGGTAATTATGCTGTAATTGCAGCTGAACCCAACATAATTATACTGCATCAATACCACCTGAAGGAAAGAATTACAGGGAACCCAAGAGACACTAAGAATTCTGTGGAAATATTAATGTCTAATGGGGTCTCTCATTTATTCTAGCACTGTTTTTTGATGATGATTATTATTATTATTATTATTATTATTATTATTATTATTATTATTATTATTATTATTATTAATTAGTGTGCATGTTTGTTTGTTCACTTGTTAATGCACTACACAATATATTTTCCTGTATCTTAACACTATATCAAGTGTGATAGATATGGGGATGTCTGCAGCCTCTAAGATTGCAAAACATTGCATGAATACCTCTTGTAAATGACTCTTATTGATAGGGTTATTTGTGTTGTTACTGTTAATGTTGTCACTGTATTAAAAACAATCTAGCTTTCTCTATGAATTCTTCAAAGGATTCTCTCTGTCGTCTGCCACATTGTTTTATTGTCAGGTCTGGATCATTTACACATTGTTTTATTATCAGGTCTGGATCATTTACACAGTGTTTTATTATCAGGTCTGGATCATTTACACATTGTTTTATTATCAGGTCTGGATCATTTACACATTGTTTTATTATCAGTCATCAGTTTTATTATCAGGTCTGGATCATTTACACAGTGTTTTATTAACCAGTTGGTGATGGGGGGCACAATGCATTAAAAGAAGGAGGCTGTGTGGTCCAGTGGTTAAAGAAAAGGGCTTGTAACCAGGAGGTCCCTGGTTCAAATCCCACCTCAGCCACTGACTCATTGTGTGACCCTGAGCAAGTCACTTAACCTCCTTGTGCTCCGTCTTTCGGGTGAGACGTAGTTGTAAGTGACTCTGCAGCTGATGCATAGTTCACACACCCTAGTCTCTGTAAGTCGCCTTGGATAAAGGCGTCTGCTAAATAAGTAAGAAAGAACAAACACTGGATTTAATTATGAAGCTGCTCTGTCTCCTGTGTAAACTACAGGATTGAGGGGCTGTCAGAGCTGTATAAATGTAGGTGGTGTGGGAGTTGCGCTCTCTGATATGTAATTCTATACAGTCATTTATTTAATCCTGTGGCTGGTTCTCAACGGCTTTCAAAAATCCTGCGTTCAAGGAAGAAATCTGCTGCATACTGGTGGGTTAACTCTATAGCAGAGGCATGTGTAATTAAAAATGGAAATAAATGTGTAATATTAATGTGCCTGTGGTAATGGGATTCATTATTTGTGTTACTTTTACAGTATGTATGGCTAATGGCTGTAGTTCAGTACTTTATATGTACTTAATAGCTTATTATCCTCCCCGCTAGAAAGTAAATGACATCAATTGGCAGTTCAAGTATACAGAGCAAGTAATGCAGAGCAGAGGATTGGAGATTAAAGAACAGCTTCGAATGGATGCTGCACTGGTAGCTGTGAGAAGCTCCCAGCCTCTCTCTCTGCATCATGAATATATGTTCAATACTTTATACATTTTGACATTTCACAGCTTTATTCTGCATCAGGTTTACATTCTTGTCCATTCCATTAAATGTCTAAACTGTACAGACAGGCTCTGTTGTGAGATGTGCTTCTGGAATCTCACAGCTCTCTGAACAGGGACATTTCAAAAAGGAAGCAGCTTCTTGTTGCTGCTGTTGTTGTTTGTTCTAATAAAACATTTGCAGCAGCGTGTTACTCAGGATGAGTATTTGACATTCACAGCTAAAATGGAAGCTCCTCTACCATTTGTAAGAGCAAAATGAAAATAGGAAAGAAAACCTGTCTGCTATAGACACTGCATTTGTATAATGCTTTTTAGATAGCAAAATGTGCAGGACGCATCCAATTGATACTGTATCATTGCTGACTACACGGGTAGATTCTAAAACAGCAAGCGATTTCTCACAATTGTAAGGCTGAGGGGAACTTAACATACCTCTCAAAGCTTCATCAGCTTGCTGTATCAACGTAGCATAAGGGTGTGTTTTGCCAAAACACCGCCTTTGTGTTGATGGATAAGATGGAACCCTGGCCATGCTTCATTGTGTTTATCATGCTGCTGGCCTGCACTTGATTGAAGATGTAATCTAAACACAGTGCCTTCATTGATCGACAAATTAGAAGACAATGAACAACAGCCCATTAGCGTCAAGAGAGTGATGGACTATTTTAATTAAATGAACAAGGACAAACTTTGATCAAAGACAATAACAAAATAAAATAATAACTGCCAGTTATTGAAAGTATGATTGTACCAGGATGTTTGTCGAGCTCAATGGTTTTCATCTCCTCCTGGGATAGGATCTCTGTAGCACAAGAGACAGGGGTTATAGAAAGAGAGTAGATAAACCAAACCAAAAACACAAGGACCCCGAGCAGTGAGATATATCCCGTTTATATTGGGATATACAGAGAAACCTGTTTGTGTTAATATGCTGTGCCTTCAGAGACTCAATCAATTATGTTACTGTTACCTGATGATGAGGTATTCCATTCGTAATTAACTTGTACAGGCTGGCTTCACAGCCCCTGATTAAGGAAAAGGTTTGCCAAGATGAGTGCTAATTGAGGTCTGCCCACCACACCACCTCCAGCTTTACTGGCAGAATAAAGTGGATTTACATGGAAATGACCTGGCACCATGCTGCTGTAATTACATATACGAACACAATGCTGTCCACTATACCATCTCCAGGCAATTATACAGTAGTTAGCATGTAAGAGCAGGAACCACTGGCAAATCCCCATAGTAATATAATATAATTACATGGTTATCCATGCCATCTAAAGTGCTAGCCAATAGACTAATCCGAGTACAAAGAAAGAACTTTTCAGTTTACAACAGGTTAAACAAGATTATATAACAATATTCACAAATTGTAGGTCACAGTACTACGGCAGTTCTGTTCTGTTGTGTAGCTCTCCATTTATGAAAAGACAAAAGAAACTATTTGAGGCAATTCTCATTGCAATTCTAATCCTACATTGACTTCTCATTCCTGATGTCAGCACCGTTGTAAAGACTGCACCCCAAGGCCACGCTTTGTTGCATTGTAACAGGAGAGCAAGCTATTAAAAAATGAAATGCTAAAACAGCATTAGGGGATGCTTTTCCAACTCTGAACATCCTAACAAAGAGAGCTGGAGAATATGGGTCTTGAAAATCGTTGTCAGAGAACCACACGGTTCAAATCCTCTGTGAATAGGGGCCATGACTCAGACCCCACAGATCTGAACACAATGTTTGAACATTACCATGCAGTGAAATCTCTAGAATAATTCTTTGGAAATACCAAGCAGCAGTCATTGTCTCCAGCATTGCAGTTTTGTGAATGCAATTCAAAAGCTTACACCATCTGAAATATTTGCAGGATTTGTTTTTTGTTTTATTATAACAATTGACCCTATGTAAATTGTTACCACAGCACTCTAAATGATTAAATGTCTCAGTTTCTTGGCTGAATATCTAAAACTAATATTAAATGTATTGCCAGACTCCCACATATCACAAAAATAAATGTTATTGTTTCAGATTTCTGTCTTTCATTTGCCTCCTTTCAAAGGGCCATATTCATAATGCACTCAACATCATTAAACATAAGCTGCACAGAAAACAAGGGAAGCCCAGAGGAACTGTGCCCTCTGCGAATCACCCGAAATATGGATGCCACTGACCAAGTACAATATTATATCAAAACTGGGTAACACTTTGCATTGTGTCTCTAATGACTGTATACAGTAGTTAGATAGTAAATACGGGGTCAGGGTCAGGATTAGAGTTAGGGTTAGGAGGGTTAGTGTCAGGATTAGAGTTAGGGTTAGGAGAGTTAGGGTCAGGTTTAGAGTTAGGGTTAGGAGGGTTAGGGTCAGGTTTAGAGTTAGGGTTAGGAGGGTCACGGTCAGGTTTAGAGTTAGGGTTAGGAGGGTTAGGGTCAGGTTTAGAGTTAGGGTTAGGAGGTCAGGGTCAGGTTTAAAGTTAGGGTTAGGAGGGTTAGGGTCAGGTTTAGAGTTAGGGTTAGGGGTTCAGGGTCAGGTTTAGAGTTAGGGTTAGGAGGGTTAGGGTCAGGTTTAGAGTTAGGGTTATGGGGTTAGGGTCAGGTTTAGAGTTAGGGTTAGGAGGGTTAGGGTCAGGTTTAGAGTTAGGGTTATGGGAGAGTTAGGGTCAGGTTTAGAGTTAGGATTAGGGAGGTGACAGGCGTCAGGTTTAACGACAGAGACTTAGGGTTTGAGATGAGGGTTAGCCAGAATAAAAATAAACAGGATTAAGCAAAACGAATTAGGGGATCAAACAAACACGGTGAGTAAAAAACACTTATTATATTTAGTTTATGGCGTTCTCCACTAGAGTGAGTGAAAACATGCTGTTTTATGCAGTTGTACCGAGACTCGATTGCTAGTCAATCATTCAATTGGAATCTCGGTACAACTGCACGTGAATTAATTAAGTGCACTCCGTGACCACACATTACATTTTAACCAGCACGTGAAGTGATTTGTGCCCTCCACGTGCCTAAATACAAATCTACATTTTTAAATCACACGTGAAACACAGACCCGTTTATATCCCGTGTACCGATGACTATACACCAACATTTACACACAACACGTAACATATAATACACAGGGGACGCTTTGCCATAAGCATGCAAAGAAAAATGTACACATTATGTACATTGTAACTATGCTTAATATCATTGTAATTATGTGTAAGTCACCTGTATTTACTAAGTAACTGCTATGTAAATACACAGTCAGTAGAAACACTCAAAATGTTACCCAGCATTGTATTATACAGATCCATTCTCATGACATTTGGCATTGTGTTGTGACAGCGATGCTGTTTCTTAGTAGTATATAGTAAGATTTAACTGCATAGCTTTCAGTACCTGTGGTGTTGACATTGCTAATGCATTTCAGACCACCTTGTGTCTAACATAGTAGTGGTTATTTTGTACAGTATAAAATCTGTATACTGCATGCAGGCCTTGCTCTCTGAACTAAATTATGAATGCTGAGATTACATTCGGTTGAGTTATTGATTTAACCACTGCTTTGTATCTGGCGTAATCTACAGTAATAATGAATTCTGTCAGTTTAAGACACCCTCATAGCTTCGTACAATTCTCACTGTTTACTTTCATAAGGCATGCCTTGATATCACAGGGAGAGAGGGAGAAAAATCTTAATTAAAGCTGCCAAGTTTGATAACCATGATTACCCATTCTGCAGGTCCAATCATCAGAGTAAGCAATGGGGCAGAGTTATGTATTGAGATGTGTTCAGAAATGTATAATAGAACTTCCAAATCAATGGTGAAGTGCTTGCTCTGTCCTTCTGTGTTATCACAGCCTCTGTAGCATGCAGTGAGAAGGATACAACCATGTACAAGTGTGAGGGAGATTGTACATTTCATTAGCGCTAGAATAATAAGATGATACACATCCGAGATCAGTTATTAATCACAGTTCATTGCTATTTGTTTCATTTGCAATCAATCTTGTAGCAGAAGCACAATAACTGAACTACAGTGGCTATTTGTATTAGGAATACTAATGTAGTTTAGAGCTTTATAGCTCATGATGTTATAAATCAAGGTGCTAATGCTATGTCTGTCGTATTGTTTGGATGCTTTATTTGTACAGTAAGGATTTATAGGAATTCCCGCACTGCCATGATTTTTACTTGGAGTTCTAGTTTAGTTATACTCGTGCATGCAGGAAGCCTTGTTTGACTGACGATGCTCATGAACTGAAGACTCTGGTTTATTACAAGCATTGCCTCCTGTGAGCATTTAAAATAAGGTAGCAATGGTAAACTTGGTCTTGCTGAATATATTTCCAAGCCTCTCCATGGCAGCAGAATTGAAATCTCTTTCAGATATTTTACAGTGTGAAATTTGAAGAGGTATCATGTTTGATTCATACAGTAGCCTCATAACCCAGTACAGAAATGAGAATGATCTCCAGTGATCAGTGGGGTTAGTTAGATCCGCTGCTGTTGAGATTGTTTGAACAGACCCTGCTTCTTCACCACAGCTCTAGGCAATCACAGGTATTCATGTCTAGAATGCTTGTGCTTGCCGATCCCTGAGCAGGAGCAGGAGCAAAGTGTAGAAATAATGAGTGTGTATTTCCAGGAAGCTTTGTTCACTAAACCCCTTTCAGCTCCCAAGTAAATAACATCCATTAGCTGATGAGTCCAGATATTAAGTTGGAATGACAATAACATGCCCAATAATATTTGATAGCCCAATTCGCAAGGGATTTACCCTATTCTCTCTTTCGTGCAATCAAACACAGTCACCTTATAATGCTGTCACTTAGCATTGCTGCATTATTGATGTAAGCACGGCAACCTAATTACTCATAATGGATTGGATACTTGCTGTGCAACCATTGCGCATTTATAATACTATGAAATGCATTTTGCAGTGATGGCACTTTCAATTACAAAACTGATATTAGTGGGTGTTTGCAAAAGCCTGAGTTCTAATAACTAAGCACTTAGTTACAGCACACCCTTTCAGCTCCCACCAGCTCAAGCAGACCGTACTGGAGGTGATACTTCCTGCATGATCTGACATGGGTACATCAACCACAAAGTGGTAGAAATGGCCATTTTAATAAACGTTGATCTCATTTGAATGGAAATGTTGTGTCGTTTTAAATTAAAGCGCGCTTCAACAGCTTTCCAAATAACGTAATGAATTGATGTAAATCACTGAGGTAAGGGTGGCCTTCTTGATCACATGACCCAATACCCTTTCAGCATTGCTATGAAAATGCATCTTTACAAAAGAAAGGTGTCTGTGAGTCAGGTGTGAGATACTGCTGGTGATAATCCAAAGGACTGGATAGTGGATACTGCAAGAAATTCCTCATCTTGAAGAACCTGGAGGGGTCCATAGATGAGAGAGAGAGACCACCTTCTCTGAAGGATTTCTATTATTATTATTATTATTATTATTATTATTATTATTATTATTATTATTATTATTATCCAAGGGAGTTGGCTACTATCGCTGAAACGATCGACAAAGTAATTGATCAAGTGTCACTGGAACCAATAGATTAAATAATTCTTCAAAATGTCTCCATCTGAAACAAAACTGCTGAATTTCACAGATTTTTGAACATGCTGTATAATTGCATGTGTAATGACTGCAATCATCTTGAATGATTTAGAGTCGATTTAGTAACATTTGCTAGTAAACACATCAATCAGCATACAATCAAAAGGGTAGAATAGAAGAGTGAAGTAAAGCTTTATAATTACGCATGGCTATGATTTCTTTCTGTTTACATTCCATTTTTTTAAATACTGTTCAAGTATGTGAATGCAGTGTGTAATAATGCATTAAATATAAACACCAATTATGCATACTATTTGTTTCTTGTAGTTTTCATATTGCATTTAACCTTAGTCAACATTAAAACCATGCACCTTCTCACATGCTTTCAATAATAACATGTACAATCAATTCTGAATGCAGACTGTTCTTTTCAGAATCCAATCATGTATACTGCACTGTGTGCTTTTACCTACAATGCTTCACTGAGCAATCGTTCTAGTTTTCTGGATCTATCCGACACAGAGCATTCGTCTCTCTGTGGATGTTATCTCTGAGAAAACATTCAGGCTGGACTATCATACTTCCCATGGGACCATTGATTTTCGCTGAATACTTCAGATGCAATATCTGCTGTAAGTTAATGATACAGACGCCTAAAGGCCTCTCGTTTCATGAGAGATCCCACAACCAAGGCTAGGACCGGCTTAGGTTATACAGCACATTCTAAAGACAAAACTCCTTCAGTCAAAATGTAAAAGGGCAATTAGTTTCAAAAGGAGATATGTACTCTCAGCTGGATTGCAAAAGAATGTAGAACACTCTCAAGCCCATCAATATAGATTTAGTCTCGTAGCATGGACACCTATATTGATTTATTACAGATATGAGAATGTCTGTGTATTGTCAATGGGAAACCACAACAGCAGCGGTTTAATCCTAATCAGTATGCTGCTTGTTTGAAGAAGCTGCTGCTGACCAATTTTAATTCTGGATTCCTGAACTGACTGTCAATCCCTTTTGGAAGAAAAGTTCTTCAAACATGCCTACAGAACTCGTACAGCTCTCCAAAACTGAATTGCCACATACAATATTCATAAAGATTCTTCTTCTTTTTTCTTCTCCTTCTTCCTTCTTTCCTCTTCCTCTTCATTTTCTTCGATGTTATCAACTAGATACTAGCCTGAACCCATTTAAAAAGAATAACCACTGTTTTCCAATGAGGGACTCCTCAGCTGTCGCATCCCTGTGTGAACTTCATAGTGAGGGTGAAGAATCCCAGCTTGTGTCAAGCTTTGCCGTTGCCTGTGATCTCCGCTTTAGAGGTTTTACAAAGCAGCAGTCCGATTGGCAGCTTCTGATGACTGGAGAATGTCAGGGAATGTAAAAGCAGATATTTCCAAAGGGAGCCTGAAAGAGGCAGCTTCCTGAGAGAAAGGGATAGCGGTGGTGTTCACTACAGTACCATACATACTGGTCACTGAATAACAAAATCAAATGCATAAATAATGAACCAGTACAATGTGTCACACCTTCACTACAGTACCATACATACTGGTCACTGAATAACAAAATCAAATGCATAAATAATGAAACGGGTACAATGTGTCACACCTTCACTACAGTACCATACATACTGGTCACTGAATAGCAAAATCAAATGCATAAATAAGAAACGGGTACAATGTATCACACCTTCACTACAGTACCATACATACTGGTCACTGAATAGCAAAATCAAATGCATAAATAAGAAACGGGTACAATGTATCACACCTTCACTACAGTACCATACATACTGGTCACTGAATAGCAAAATCAAATGCATAAATAAGAAACGGGTACAATGTATCACACATTGGCTAATGTTTGCTCTATCCATTTTCTCAGTTTAACATTTGAAGAGAATTTGAGGTATCACTGGGGATTGTATAAATATGATTTGAAGACTTTCTTTAACTGACACCTGAATTATTCCTGTGGTTTGTAATTCCAGACACACACCCTACTTGATGGCTCTGTGCTGCAAGGCAGTAGAGTGCACTAAACAAACCAGCTGAGCATTTTCTCCTTATTGTCTCTAGTGCTGCCTGTGCATGTGCTTCTATCAATGGTGGCGCTAAAGCAGTAAAGAAGTGGGATCTGCTGGACTCTTGAAGGAATCACCTCTCCAAGCATCACCATACAATTACCCAGTCCATCTGCTGAGCACAAATACAGTTTAACCTTGGTGACCTACGAACAAGCATTTCATTGCAATGATCTGCGGGGTCTCAGCCTCCTCAAGTAGGTGCTGGCCTTGTTAAGCAAGTAAGAGGTTTTAAGACTAGAAAATCTAATCTGTAGGAGAGCTCCTTATATGTATCAAGTTAATTAATTGCAAGTGTGGTGAAAATAGAACAGATGGAGATCCTTTATGAATGTTTACTACATGCCATTTTGCATTTTACTGCACTTGTCATGTGTCAGTATACTACAGCATGCAACTCCAGACAGATGAGTCAGTCGTATGCAGCCTGCTTCTCGAGCTTCACATTGTTAACATGAAATAAGATGTTGTGCTGCTTGATGATGAAGAGACAGACACATATGAATTTGAACCTGCGGCTGGACACTCTTCTGACCTTCCAGATTAGGTTTTCAACAATCAATCCGGTTTGTATTCATATTCCTCACAGAAACAAGCAGTGTCAGTGTCAGCAAAGTTAGGTTGATTAATAATAATCTATTAAAGTATGGGGCTGTACCATAACTACAGCCACAGAAGCGTGCATTTACTAAGACAGGAGACAGGAGGATGAAATGCCAATGCATTCATTTTGGGAAATGATATTATTAGTTGCCATTTTGTTTAAAGGTCAGATACTTAGTGTTCTGTAAATTGGAAAATATGCAGAATTAATGTACTCCTAATAGTGAAACCTATTACCAGTACAGATTCATGTTCTTGCTGTAGACTGATATATTAAGGCAGCTTTGTTTGTTGTTTTCAATATTTTCGCCACGAAAGCAGTCCCTAAAGGACGCTCCTGTAATTCTAATGAAAACTGCTACAATGGAACAAACAAGGGTAATGAAAGACACATATTTTTTGTGTTGCAACAATAGCTGCCCTATCCAGACTCAATCGAGTTTTACATCGCGTTCTGGTAAATCTAAGAAATGAGCCCCAGTCTTGTAAATCCTCTCCCTGCCGTCGGCTTCACAGCCGGGTCTGTCAATCTCAGGCTTGCACTCAAGCTCTAAAATTACATTTGCTGCTACTGCTGCTGCTACTGCTGCCACTCCACCAAAGCAACACTGTAGTTTATTTATTTAACACCAAAGAACTTAAATACTGTTTCAAGGTGAGTTATATACGTTTTCATTAATTAAAACCCTGCTTTTCCAAGTGCCAATGAACTCCTGATAAATTGTGACAATTAACACATATTTCCTTTTAAATTCCCATGCAAACATTAGAAGTAGTTACAAGAAGCCCTGCTCGTTAAGATAGTAACATTATTTTGTAAATCAACATCATTTCACCAATCACATTAGCACGATTATTTAATAATGAAATAGGCTACATACCGATTTGATTTGATTAACACTGGAGTTATCATTTATGACCTTTTGAAAATCCTCCCTAGAACTCTTGATGAAATATAAATATCATGAGAATCACGAAGATGTCAGTATTCAATGCAGAAGTCTATGTAAAGGGTTACCACAAGCTGCATGCAATTCAACTGCAATGTAATTCCAGTGTAATGCCAGTGGAGTGAAAGACTGGTACTGGAAACTGTTCTTTGTTTATACTTCTTATTTTCAGTGGTGTGCTGATGACAAGACAAAAGACCTTCATCTATAAAGTGTAAAGACTGTTTCATTGCTTAGCACAACAAGTCACCTGCCTCCAATTGCCCCTAAATTCCCATCGACTGAGAGATGCTATGCGCCTGTCATTCCTCATTAATGTGCATTGCTGAAAGAGTGACGTGAGACCCGGAGGAGCCATTGGAATTGGGGCTGCAAAGGGATGTGTTTAAACTGCTGGGAGAGTGAGAGGGAACGTTTCAGATTGAGACAGGAGAAGTGAGAGCTCACATTACTAATTCCAGCACATTTATATAATGGAACTAAATTGAGATTTCATGTGAGACAACTACATAAGCTCTGTGTCTCCAATGTATTGTATTTTTAATATAATCTCTGGCTGTGACAGAAAGTGGGGTTTATCTTTTTATAGTAATGTAATCTTTTGCAAAGATAATATTGCATCTCCAACATGAAAGTGTAAAGTGTTTTATCACTACAGCGATCACGCTTCTGTGCCATTATGATACAGAACATATTGCAGCCGCTAAACTTTTACACGCAGCATTGTTTTACAAACCTCACAGGCAGCAGTGGAAACATGTTGAAGTATATACAGATAAGTATATCATAACATCAAATATAGATCACAACATTCATCCTCACTGCTGCTTTCTCCACCACAGTGCTTTCACTTTCTCAAGCAACCCCTCATCTTTTGATATCCTCTCCAGCCAACCCCCAACCACACACAGTAGACTGTACAAATAACATACATGCATAGACACATGGTCCTCTCCAACCAACCCCACCAACCACACGCAGTAGACTATACAAATAACAAACATGCATTGACACATGATCCTCTCCAGCCCCTCACCAGATATAATATTTAAGTGCCAGAGGTACCAGTTAAATCAAAATATCTGTAATGTTTATACCATGCTTTCATTTCATTTCTCTTTGTCACTTTTAGAAGGATGTGAATGTTATCAAAAAGAGCCAGATGTTTGATTTCTACTTTGTATGTTGGTTTAAAAAAAACAGTATTCAATTAAATACTCCTATATGTCTGTTAATCATAATATCATACTAAACATATGTTGGATAATGAAGATGCGTGCTGTTTTACAGTTAAATTGCCTAAGATATCATTTGTAATTGCAACATGGATACAGCAGCAGAGGCTTTCCCTCACATCAGTGCTGTAAAGAGTAGAGCAGCTGTCTGAGGAGCCGTCACTGCAACATGGATACAGCAGCAGAGGCTTTCCCTCACATCAGCTGTAAAGAGTAGAGCAGCTGTCAGAGGAGCCGTCACTGCAACATGGATACAGCAGCAGAGGCTTTCCGTCACATCAGTGCTGTAAAGAGTAGAGCAGCTGTCAGAGGAGCCGTCACTGCAACATGGATACAGCAGCAGAGGCTTTCCCTCACATCAGTGCTGTAAAGAGTAGAGCAGCTGTCAGAGGAGCCGTCACTGCAACATGGATAGATGTGACTGCAATGAGTGAGCGTGGAGAACAGGGAGGCAGGCTGCATCTCCTTATACGTGCTTATCTCACTGAATTTCTGTGAAGTGCACGTTTGTAATTAATTAAAAAGTCTGCTATTGAATTTGTATATTGTTCTTTCTAAAAACATGGAATACAGGATTCGGGTTACTGGCTGTGAGAAGCTGGCAGTCTTAGCTGGGGTTTGCAGAGGGAGTGTTGCATTAGCTCTGGTGCTCCCACGGGTTAGTTAGGGAGACAGAACCTGCAGGGACTGTTTGTGCTCATCATGCTACAGCAATGGAGGTCACTGCAATCACCATTCATCTGTACAGACCTGGAATCCTGTTAGTAAGCTGTTAAAAGCAAAGCACTAAAATGCTCCATTTTCATTTACATTTTTGAACACATCTTGGGGTATTCAATCTCAAGTATAGCAGAGGATCAGCAATATGGGCTGGTTAAACAGCTCTTTCACAGGCATTTTGACATCATGTACAATAATAATGTTATTTGCTGGCTCAAGGTATTGAGTGCATTATGTAACTGTGATAAAGTGTTTGCTCTCTGCAACCCAGCAAACCACTTCCATTCCTTAAGTACTGCTGATAGCTTCTGTGCAGCACCAGCTTCTGGACACTTTCAACTCTCTTTACATGTCTGCAATCAAGCCACAAAGCAGCAGCCCTGGCACTGAGCTCATTGGATGCTGGAAATGAGAAGGTAAATCTGATGAGCCACAGTCAGCCCCTCTTCACTAATACAGCACATACTAATTGCAGGGAATGTGGACATGCACATGAATGCCTGCTGGGTTTACAGAGGCGACACTGATGATTAATAAGATTTGCATGATATTTGAACTCTACATAAAGACATGACAATGACTCACAGCTCACTATTCAGATGCCGATAAGTCATCTTTTTAAAATACTGCAGTAAGAATTAGAATGTATCCTTTATGTACAGCTGCAGTAATATTTCCATGCTAAATTATTCATTTCTTAATCAGAGCAGACCCAAACTTAATTACCCTACATCATCTCAGCACACTGCACCTGTTCTCTCTAATTTACACTGACTGCCTGTGGAGTTTTGTATTCATTTGAAAGTAAAATATAGTTTGGGGGAGCACATGTCCTAATTCTGTTGATGCGATGCACAGTTCTCCATTCTCTTAGATTCTTTAGTACCCTCATTACTGTAATTCTGTTGATGCGATGCAGTGTTCTCCATTCTCTTAGATTCTTTAGTACCCCTCATTACTGTAATTCTGTTGATGAGATGCACAGTTCTCCATTCTCTTAGATTCTTTAGTACCCCTCATTACTGTAATTCTGTTGATGCGATGCACAGTTCTCCATTCTCTTAGATTCTTTAGTACCCCTCATTTCTGTAATTCTGTTGATGAGATGCACAGTTCTCCATTCTCTTAGATTCTTTAGTACCCCTCATTACTGTAATTCTGTTGATGCGATGCACAGTTCTCCATTCTCTTAGATTCTTTAGTACCCCTCATTACTGTAATTCTGTTGATGCAATGCACAGTTCTCCATTCTCTTAGATTCTTTAGTACCCCTCATTACTGTAATTCTGTTGATGTGATGCACAGTCCTTCATTCTCTTTGATTATTTCTGTACCCCTCATTACTGTAATTCTGTTGATGAGATGCACAGTTCTCCATTCTCTTAGATTCTTTAGTACCCCTCATTTCTGTAATTCTGTTGATGCGATGCACAGTTCTCCATTCTCTTAGATTCTTTAGTACCCCTCATTACTGTAATTCTGTTGATGCGATGCACAGTCCTTCATTCTCTTTGATTATTTCTGTACCCCTCATTACTGTAATTCTGTTGATGCGATGCACAGTCCTTCATTCTCTTTGATTATTTCTGTTCCCTCAATCCTGTAGGTCTGTGTGGCAGCAGGGTGTTCTGCTTCTGTACACCCAGGCTCTGCCATTCCCTCGCTGGCTTTGTATTTCCACAAATTAAATAAATGTCTTTTCTTGAGTTAAATACTAAGCGCCCTGGTAATTCATGAGCGACCCTTTCATTAACTTTTATTACACTGTTTGTAATTACTTATGTACCACATTTAAATAATAATTAATGTTAAAATGTGCACATTCAACCCATATTGCATTGTACAATTCATCTTGCCTTTCGTACAGTAGTTTATTAGATAATAAATGTTGCATGACTTTCACAAACGGCTGGTAAATTTCACAGGCGGTGTGACTAAAAGCAAAGACAACGTGACCTGCTGCACTCGTGGTTCCGTGCGGAGTGTGGGAGCTTTTGCTTTCCCCACCTGCCTGTGTTACTTTGTAATACGGCACCATGCTAACCCAAGGGAATTCAATATCAGCACACAGTTTGAAGTCATTGAACTTCTGTGTGAACCAGCCCAGCCTGCCTGCAAACAGCAGAGCATTTCAAAGCACAGCTACTGAACAGGGCAAAGGACAATTTGTTTTAAAAAAATGAACCAAGTGAAAAACAACAAAGTGTATTACATTATCAAATAGCTGTTCTACACTCCGCAGTGAAATGTACTGCCAGCTCCTCCAATTTGAAGCTCAGCTGCTGCTGGGCTTGGGGTTTCTATGCCTAACCATTTCCTGTAACAGGTTTCAGTAACACACACATGGACTAACCAGATTTACAGTTATCTTATTCTTCCTATTGTAATAAATCATTTATCAACTCCGATCGATGGACTCTGATCCACAGTCAAACTACACTCCAAATATTATGCCCCATTTACACTTTTATTACATTTTTTTTTAGATAATCACAAATAAAATACAGCTTTTTCTTTTAAAATCTTAAGAAAAAAAGGCACAACTGCTTCATTGAACACACGCAGTAATTTTCGTATGAACCTGTCACATTATGTGGGCTGATAAAACGAAAGAATTAGGACCATTGTTCTGCATCTACGACACTGTCATAAAAGTAGAAGGAGCTTAAATACACTGTAGAATCCCTTGTGAGAGATAATTAGGGACAATTCTGATAATTTAATGAACTGATAATTAAAATGAAAGACACTTAATTCTGGAAGAAGGGACAAAAACGTCTTGGAGCTAATGTAATTAGTTCAAGCAGTTGGGCACTTCTGAAAATCACGACATCTAGGCTTGCACACAATACTGCCTGTAATAATGCCCCCGATTTCATTAGACAGTTCATGGAGCTGGGGCACAGCATTTCAGACTTCTGCTAGTAATCTCTTTTAGGAGCAGGTGAATTACAATGGATTATCAGTGCATTGCATATGTGAGCCTACATCCTGCAGTTCTGCAGTTCATTTTTTCTCCACTAGCATTATACTGGATTATGATTGCTTCTCCGGAGATACCATTATGTTACCGTACCTAAATGACTACATTGTGCTCAAATGAGCGCAATATGTATTGAATTCCTGTGACAGTGCCACATTACTATTGCCTGCAGCGACACTGCATTCCACCACAGTGAGGAATGTGAAGTCTAATGTAATGCTGCATACTTTACACTATGTGCTTTGTAAAACATAGCAATGAATGGGACATTATGTCAGCCACATACTCCATGCTTCATCGTTTTGTCCACCTGATTTTTAAAAGTTTTACCATTTAGAAGCGTGAAAGCTAAATAATACCCCTGATCTGCTTACTGCAGAGATGGTTGGAGGCATGCCTGTCAGGGGCATCCTTTACAGCAGCTCACTCTGCAGTGGGTTACAGGGAGGCTTCTATTTCTCCTCCCTGGCACTGTGGACCCCGTTTCCTTGGCCAGCTGGCTGATGGTTTGGGGTTGAAAACACACTGAAGCAGAATCCTATTATTACAACGAAAAAGCTGAAGGAACAGCTCTTAACAAACACCATCAGGTGTTCCTGTGGGCACAGCTGCTCAGATATACTAATAATGACTCCCTTACAGCATCAGACACAAGCATGGGTTACTATTTCATTTTAGAATCAGTCATGAAGCATGTTAATGTTATTTTCATTTGATTTTGTATTAAACTAACCTGATTCTTCAGTTCGGACGTTTGTTCCAGTTGAAAACAATAGGGATGTAACAATGAGCTGTTAACACCATTGGATAGCCTTGAAAAAGCTGCAAAACACAGAAATACATTCATCAAGACTGAGACTGCTCTTGCATGATATACAACTGCAGTAAGTGGCCTAATATTAATGAAGTGGTAAAATGAAGATGAAGTTGGCATATAGATGTGTTTATGATTCATCCAGTTATGAATGAAATATTGCTCAGAGAGTTACAGGTCTCAGTTATGCAACTCAGAACTCTTTAATTACTTATTGTCTTCAGAAGACTTGCAAGTTATTTATTTCACAGAATAAATCTCCAGCAGGTGGCATTACAGTACGTACCTTCCAGCTGGGTGATATAGAATTATGTATGTGGGGGTAGGGATCTCATGAATTTGTTTGCTTTTATTTTCTTCATATAATTTACAACGATTTTTAGAATCCAACTCATTCTGTGTAACTGGTGAGTAATCGATGGAGTTTAATGAAATGAATAATGTGTGCTTAGCTTTATAACTGCAGAGGCTTTATGGCATGAAAACTAAGATCGTTCCAAGGAGAACTCAGTGGCAGTATGTTTTATCAGATCATCACTGCCACAGCATGCCATAAACATTCTTGATAACAGTTGAAGGTGATATTTAAAGTGAAGACCGCATGAGCGCACCATAAAGCAGCACTGCTTGTATTATTTGTCATTACAAAGAGGGTCTACTTTATATGATAATGGACTAAATCTCTGGAGCAAGGTGTTTAAGAGAATGAGAACTTTGATAGCTTTATTAGACAAAGCTTAACTCATCTGCCAATCAGCTGTGATGCTTGTTGATTTATTCAAGTTAAAACAAAAGTTAGCGACAACCTGTATAGCAGCAAACACCCCAGGCTTGTTCCAACCTGTCTATGCATCTCTGTGCTGTGGAAATGAATTTCACACACACTGTAAACAGCAGAGCTGCTGAGCCCAGCAACACGCAGTGCAAAACCCAGCCTCACTTTGATCTAATCCCAACATTGCAATCACTTTGTGTTTTACCTCTTTCCACTGTTGAGGTCGAATCAAACAACACAAACTGCCAGTTTCATGCTCGAACCTCGCTTACAGCTTTGAAACCCAGGTTCTTATTTCTTACAGAATCCTGTGTGTGAAAAGAAGGAACTCTGTTGGAATGCTCACGTGCCTACAAGAACTTTGACTGACTGAACAATAGTTTACAACCTTTACTTCTGATCAGCTGGCTTTCAACAGAGTAATTTCTTTCAATTCAGCATTACAATACAGGAAATGGCTCACATTCTCTAATAAACAAAATGTTACATTTAAGTATATGAAGATTGCTTCGAGAGCTCTCTTATGCTTCTCTGTTATCAGTACGAGTGAGTTCTGATATCCCTGGACATATGTAATTAATAGAGCCGGTTATTCTCCAGCTGTATGGTGTCTTGTGTAATTAGAACCAATAAAAAAGAGCTTGCTTTAGCAGTGACAGAGATCTCAATTGGTGTATGAGTCACTTACATGTGACCTCTCCTAATTAATATAGAACAGAAGCACAAGATATGTGTGCTTTTCTGAGAATGTACACTAGCCTCTGGGTTTAAGCTCTAAATACAAATAACTGTAATTTAGAAAATAAAAGGAAAAACATGTTATATTTTACAAGACTTAAAGCTAATGCATATACTGATGACTTTAAGTTTTGGTTTTGCTAAATAGACAGATTGGGGATTATCAAGGAAATGCTAAAGGAATTCAATCAAGTCATGCACAAACTTAGATCCTGATGAGCAAGGCTTGGAAAACCAAATCAATTTTCATTATACAGCACTGTCAAACTGTTTGTCAGCAATTTAAATTGTAATGATCTGTCCATCCACAGATTCAGTAAAAAACTTAAAATCACAAATTAAACATAATTAACAATGGATTCCTTTGATCAACCAAGTCTACAAAACCAAACCCTCACCTGATGGATGGATAGAAAATAAATAAATAAATAAATAGATACATGCATGACTGTCTTTGCTGCAATTCCAGTGCCCAGCATGCAAGCTGCTGCATTCGTAGCTTCACGATGGTATATAAAGTGTGTTTCCACATGGATCGGGACACAGCTATAAGAAAGCTTGATTTTGAGTGACATACAGTATGTAATAGCGTATTAACTCCAATAAATGTGTAATTACTGATGAGTTGAATACTGATCAATGCCACTCAAAATAGTGTTACTGGAAGCACTGTAGTTTCAAGGAAGATAAGAAAGGAAAGGGGTAACAACATAATGAAACAATCTTGCAAACTGTTTCTGTGGTACTTGAATGTACAGATGACAAGAAGAAGCATTGAATATATTGATCATACATTTGCGGCATGCTTTTTAATCTGAAATAGTTTCATCCTGATTATATGTTCAGTTTCAACAATGTGAAGTATCGGATCCTCAGTTTCATTGAAGATGCATATTTCCTGATTATCTTTCTTTTTCTTTTACATTTGTAGTCTAACAAACCTAGAAAGTTGACATCGATGTTGCTTTCTGAAGCAGCAGCTTATTTAAAGACTTGCATTTTGTTACAGCCTCCCAATGATTTAAAACTGAGATCTTATGGAATGCACATTATTCATGTTTTGTGAATCTAAAATGACCATATGCATGTCATATGTAATAAAACGTATGTACGTATTTCTAGTGCTCCAGGTTAACATATGCACTGTGACAAATACTTCATTTTCATATGCAGCTTCAAACATAGCTGATGTTGAATATTTTATATAACAATACACACCCCTTTTTCAAAGAGATTAATCTTTAAACACCTACTGACTTTAGAAAACTAGTATCAAATATAATACAGTAATTCAATTGAACATCTAAAAAAAAAAAATGTAGCCAGTATGTTCAATTTCACCAGAAACACAAGATCATATGATCATGCCATTAGAGCCCACCACCAAACAAATTATGCAAAGCCAACAGTCAGGGAACACCAAAGCAAATGCATTGGTTATGCAAATACTGACTTTACAACAAATTGATTTTTACAAGACCAAAGAGAAAATCTCTTTTAATTATTTGAGTGATCCTACAGATGGGCTGGCAATTCCCCAAGAGAGAAGAGGAAAACCACTGAGCAACTTCCAATGAAAGGGTGGAATGGGGTAGTGCAGAGCAGAGACTGATTGGACTACAGCGTGAGCTGCCTGGAGACCCAGCTTGAATATCATATGCAATCAAAGCAACTACAGTTACAGCCTCCAGTCACTGTGTGAATGATAGAAAAAAGGGTATAAAACATATGGTAACACTGTATATTAAGTGTCTCTAATTACTGTGTATTTACATAGTAGTTACACAGTAAATACACACACTTAAATGTTATTATACATAGTTACAATGTACTTAATGTACTTTTGCATGCTGTATGTAAGTACACAATTGTATCAGAAAAGGGTTAGGGTTATGTTTAGAGTTAGGTTTAAACAGCAGCAGCTCAGCATAGGAGGAATGACAATGGTCTTCAATTGCTACATTGTTTTCTCCATTTTACACAATGCCTATAATTCTAAGTTAGGGCCATTAGCTTGACTCACGGAAGCATGGCTCCTTGAAATATCCAGCTCAGTGGCTGATCCTGTTATGACAAATTGAAGTGCTGTTTGAAATTCTGCAGCTCACAGCACTGCTGATGTTGGGACTTCCTCCACAGCGGATGCAATATATCATGTTTTACGCAATCAAATAAATAGGTCCCAAGTGAAGCAACATTTGTATTGTGCAGTCAAGTCACTCCCTTTGTAATACTCTACAAATCTGCAGAGCTGTCTCAACCGTATCCCTTAGTAAAAGGGGGCCAAAGACTTCCATCATCAGCACGTACACTGTTACCAGTCTTTAGCTTGTGTTCTGAAAGATTACAGTCCACAATACCAAACACGTACCTTCAACTGGAATTTTAGTGAACTTGCCATCTTGGAAATCTGTACTAATATACACAGTTTTGAAGAAGATAATATAGGTCATGAATTGGTTGTTATAGGACAGTAAAGTGATGTAAAACCACCGCTGCAGTGTGAACCCACGCCAAACCATCTTTTCTACTTCACTTACAGAACGCAAGCATATTCTTCACTATCCCCCCATGCAATGCACTTTCAAAGCAGTCTTCATGCAGTTTTCAGTATGAGAATATATTGAAACCCCACTATTCAGGTTTTGTATAAATATGAAGCTATGGTAGATATTAAATTAATTAGTATACGGTTACTGATATTTGAAGGTTGCTTGACAGGCGTTTCTAGACAAGCAGTATAGTGTGCATCCTGTAGTCATTGTATCACATCTCCCATCTGCTTTAATAGTTATTGACTTCCATGCTACATTTTCATTTATATATGTGGTATTTGATATCTGAAGTTTTTAGAGTGCCATTGTCTGACCATGAGTGAATTATTTTATCATTTGATGCTGATCGCGTTTTACTGGTTCTCATCTGACTCATATTTTGTTGAGTACATAACTAACCTTGACATTTAAGAGGCAATTCTAAGGTAGAAGCTTTGTATGAGAAGAACAAAAACTGAAATTGGTTTCAATTGGAGGTCAGATGACCATGTAAAGAGATTTCTCTGTATCCAGGGAAATCTCAGATTACGTGAAAGGGTTTCCATAGTAATATTAGACCTATTTTCAGTAGTGCTGTATGATGTATAAAGATACAGTATTGGCTGTATGTGTAAACTTAGATATAAGTGTATTCTCTCTGGGTAGTCACTTTAATATGTTCTTAACTTCTCAAATAAATCTCTGCTACAGATTGCTGTGGTCCTTCACTAATCTTATTGAGTTGCATAAGATACTACTGTGTGAAAGAACACAGAATCAAACCTTGTTCAAAAGTCATTTGCTTTTTGAGGGCAGGGTCCATTTCGATCCACTTTTCCTGCGGAGTAGTTTGATTGAACAAGTCTGCAATTGTCTTCTAAATACTTTGTAGCACCACTGCCTGGGGTTTCAGCAAACTCCAGTAACTGCAGGGTTTCATTAGCAAGGCACAGCTCTGCAAAGCTGTCTCAGAGTGTTCGGAAATCCCAGCTGAAGTCGTCCACTTTGACAGAATGTCACAATGAGCAAAGCAATTGAATTAGCTGTATGTCCTTCTTTTTTTATTTGTTTTCTCAGGCAGTTGTGCGCCCCTAATCCTCAGGATGGAGAGTTCTCCCCCTGGGTGAGACTGCAACACACACTGATTGCCCCATGCCTGCTGCTGTTGATTCCCAGTTCAGCAGGGTTTGCTTTTGAATGCTTTTTTAGATCAATAGGTTATATTGATTCAATCAAACATCAAATCACACACCAGAAGAGCAAAATCACTATGTGGCAATTTGAGAGCCATGCTGATCCGTGAACACTAGTTCAAAGAACATACGGAATTGTTTCCCATCATTGCACTGTATTGATCAATCCACCAAATAAAGACAGCTTTTGAACTTGGATCACTCTGTTTCTTTGCTATCTATTTATGAAAAGGGATCAGTCCAGTGGTGAATTGCTGCTCAGCTGACCCAGATGAATGCTCACAGTGCTTCATTTGAACAATGAGGGATCAGGTAAACTGCATTTGGAAGTGCCTGTACACGGGATAAGAGCAGCATTCCAGAGAAAGGCTGGCTGGCACTGCAATCATACAAGTTTTCAAAGGGTTATGCTGTACTTTGCCATGCCTGACGCGATGTTTAAGTAAAATACAATTTTCCTTTTTCTTTAAATAGAATACACATATGTATTTGATATTGTTTGTACTGGGTTTCAGCAGGAAGGTGGATATAGACAGACTCATACTCAGACAGCCAGGCTTTCCCCTTCACTGTCCTTCCTTGATGGAGGACAGGCAAGCCCAGTAGCAGCACATTGTTGTCCTGTACAGGCTGTAGCAGCCTCAGTGGAAGCGTGTCTTCAAACCGAGGAGGTCACATCATTGCGACAGGAATCTGTGCGCCTCATTCAGTAACATCTGATTTATTTGCTCATTTCCTCTGGGACATCCCAGTGAGAAGCATTGGAGCAGAAGCAAGCTGTTAGACTCTCATCAGCTTCATTTAGTACACCCACATAACACATCAGGGTTTCAAGTACCCTTTGAAGGACCCGTGTTATGTACATATCTTTTTATCAAAATAGGGAATAAGTTATTTATTCCAACTTGAGAAAGCCACGCACTGTGTAGAAGAATCACATATTTCCTTTAACCTTTATTATCCTATGCGCTGTGTATGTGTTTATCCCTGTGTATGTTGGCATTGCATAATATTAACACAAAAACAACAAGAAGACTTACATTCATAAAACACCTGTCATGGAGGCGAGTAGAGTTTGACACCCGAGTGTGCATCACGTCCAATGCAAGGGGAAGTAGGTGTGGTAGATAAAGGCCAAGAAGACCATGTAGTGGTGGGCAGCCATTGTGCAAAACAGACGGTATTGGATCCAGTATGCAGGTGGTGGGATTCATGCTGGACATGGTATTGGATCCCTGTCTTAAGAACCTATTATAATTTTACTTTTTAAATGTAAGAACATTGTATATGACATGCTCTTGTATTAAAGTAGCCATCCATCTTCTTTTTCTATTTAACAAGTTAGGGATTTTTTTTATTTGGTTTGTTTTTAGAAATTACATTCAATTAGGACATCAGCAACACAATAATTACATATTTTATGTCACTGAAATTGCATTGTGAATAAACAACCACATGTGTATATACAGTGCCATTACAAAATGTGTTATCAAGTCGCTAAAATGTCATTTTTAGCTCCAATCTCCCAGGTTGGTAAACATTAATGACTCTGTTTCTTCCAGATAGGATTTAAAATAACAGCTGAGTTCAGGGAATCCTTTGCTGGCTGAGCACAATGGAAGCCATCTAATCACAGTATGAATGTGAGAATATCAGCTTGAGAATCAGAGTTCATAACGGCACCAAGGTATAAGAAAAGAATACCTGGTAGTGTATTGGGGCACTGACCTAAAGCATGCCTCAGTTATGGCTGTGTACTTGGTAGATAGTTTTCCAATCATGTTCAAATATGTTCAAAATCAAAAATGCTGCCTATAAATAAAAATGAGAAGGGTAAACTGAAAAAATAAATTGCATTCTAATAAGAAGCCAACACATAATAATTGCTGTATGGCCCGAACCTGATTATGTACTTCAAGTACTTGAGCACGCTTAGCTTAACCCTTGCACAACACACTTTATATAGCATTCCTTCACATGATTTCCATGCTGTGCGTTATCCTCCATGGAAGTTCAATCAGCAACACAAACCAGCAGTGCTTCACAAAGACAGCAGGGGACTGGCTGGAGTTGGCATTTCATGGGAAGTAAATCAGTTCGAATCGGAAGTTAAGCAAGTATTATAAGATAATGTTATTTGTTCTGGCATTTGCATTCCATTGGAAGTTGATGCAATTAAATTTAACAATAAACTATGAATCTTTCAGTGTTACAAAGGGCTACATGGGGGTTGTAAAGCTTCTTTAAATGCTGAAAGGCTATGCTGTATGCTTGCCCATTACTAATTAGATCTGAATGCATGCCAGTTTGCTGTCAACAGAAATACATATCCCATCGTTTTAAAGTAGAGGCACACAAAAATCTGCTGAACATGTTATGATAACTTATTAGAAAGACTTCAATGCTGGATTCATTCAGGGCATGTTTTACAGCTATCTACTAATGATATTTTTACAAGGTCAATACATGGCTTGCTTTTGAAGGCTCTAGATGTTGGTACATTTCCAGACTTGAAATATCCTCTTCCTTTCTTTCTTTTTTTCTTCCTGAGTTTGATGAAAGATTGCAAATAGAATTGTTTCCCCAATGTACTTTGGCACTTTGCAACTCTAAGCAGAAATTCCTATATAGTATTGATTGACAAAAGCAAAGGTGTATATTTAAAGGTGAAAACTGCAATTCAGTCCATTGTTAGTGTCAGCACTATTGTGTAGACAGCATTCATTAAACAGGAAAGTTTATGACCTGTTAAATAACAGGGGATAAAACATATGCATTGAAAAATAAAACTCACTTGCTGCTGAAACATTCAATTCTCTGGATCTTGTGTTTCTGTCATGGAAGAAATCAGTTCCTCCATTTCTATAAATGAGATGCTTTGCTGTTCTTTCAAGAGAGATAATCTGTGTGAAGTCATGCCATGTACTGAATCACTCAAATATTTATATACATGAGATGCTTTGCTGTTCTTTCAAGAGAGATAATCTGTGTGAAGTCATGCCATGTACTGAATCACTCAACTATTTATATACATGAGATGCTTTGCTGTTCTTTCAAGAGAGATAATCTGTGTGAAGTCATGCCATGTACTGAATCACTCAACTATTTATATACATGAGATGCTTTGCTGTTCTTTCAAGAGAGATGATCTGTGTGAAGTCATGCCATGTACTGAATCACTCAACTATTTATATACATGAGATGCTTTGCTGTTCTTTCAAGAGAGATGATCTGTGTGAAGTCATGCCATGTACTGAATCACTCAACTATTTATATACATGAGATGCTTTGCTGTTCTTTCAAGAGAGATAATCTGTGTGAAGTCATGCCATGTACTGAATCACTCAACTATTTATATACATGAGATGCTTTGCTGTTCTTTCAAGAGAGATGATCTGTGTGAAGTCATGCCATGTACTGAATCACTCAACTATTTATATACATGAGATGCTTTGCTGTTCTTTCAAGAGAGATGCTCTGTGTGAAGTCTGCCGTGTACTGAAGATGGAATACTGTATCTAGTTATTTGCATGAAAGCAGCCACAGTTTATATGTTAGGGTAAACTGCTCAATTACATATAAATGCAACCAATATTAATAGATAAATAGATGAATACCATCCTACAGTACTCAGGAGACCAAACAGCAACAGCTGATAGCCATCAATCCCACTCAGGGTCTGGTATCAGAACTCAATGGCAATGAATGGAAGCTTTCTGTGGATGCTGTATAAGAAGCATTAAGACATTATTGACTCCTTCGTACCTTGGTCTTGTTATAGCCTTTGGGGTTGTTTTACTAGTGGCTACCAAGGCCTATTTAAAATAAATGTATCCTACTGATATATTTTTAAAGGATGCAGACACATTGGCACCACTGTTTTCTCATCTTCCAAACTAAAAATAAAAACAGAAAACAATTGTATGTTTTGTCTGGGTATGTTTTATCCATATAATGGCTTGACAGCAACTAATCCTCTAATAGAATTGAGCAAGGCTGTACTAACTTTAAGAAGAAGAATGAGAAGAATAACATGAAGAAGATGGTACCAGAATCACGCATTCAAGATGTATTTGCAGAAACAAAAAGCAGTTCTTGGTGTTAGCGGAAGATGGCTGCAGTGAGGTTGCTATGGCAACCCCGACCACTTTCAAAAGGAATGCTTCCCTTGGTGGGTTCTCTTTTATATTTTCTGCTGTTCAAAGATGAGCCGCAGATCCGAATTTGGCTTTTTCAAAGATTGTGGAGATGTGAAGGACGCTCCACTGTGAACAGTACAAAAAAATACAAATAAAAATGAGCAGTCATTTCACATTTAATAGAGCCACAACCCGGCTGCGGCAGCCACGGACAGCATGTAAGTAAACACTTGATGAAAGACCAAATCGTATTGCCATGTAGTTAAAAATAACATACCCTGCAGTACAAGACTGCTGAAATAGGGATGTTATAGCCCACACAAGCTTACATTAAAAAGGAAATTGATGGAAGCAACATGTTCTTTCACATTCTATAATAATGAAAAAAGAAGGTTTTCCATTCTGTAAAATGTTGGCATCTCTTTTTCTTAAGAATAGGGTTATTATCTGAAGATAACTGGGGTTAACACTGTGTGCTGAAACCAGGGACATCGTTTGTTATAATATAAAGCATAGGGACACCTTTTTCCAGAGCATCAATGCATTTTTTGTCTTTTAAAAATGTATGTAATGAAAACACATTCCTTGAGCTGCATATGACTATTCCTTATACTTCTTTAAAAAAAAAATACATAAATGATTAAAGAAACACAATAATAAGATGATGCTGCATTCTTTTTTTTTTTTGCTTCCTCTAGAAAGTCTGTCAACTTCAGGAATCATTAAACAAAATGGTTGTGTTTTTGACATTATTTCCGAGTTCACCTTGAGAAAGCTACAGGCACTGGAATCCAATCTTTATACTGCCATGAAATAAGCAGGATTTTACAATAAGCCCAAATGAAAAAGTTTGCAAGTGGACAAAGAGATAGATGTGGCACTTTCATCGTAAAGCTGAAAAACTGGAGGCAGTGGAAGAATGCCAATCCCGTCAGTCAGTGTGACGGACAGACACAGAATTATATAGGAAACCAAAAGACAGCAAAATAAACTTCGTGGTCCTCTAACAGCCATGTCCTCAATTAACTTCATTTTATCTTCCCATTCAGGCAGACCATTTTCCACACAGATGGAAGCCTGATGATTGATTTTCCAAGGCCTCATGATTTAACAGCCACTATAGACCTGGACTGCTGAATTTCAAATGCTTTTTTGCTAAGTCCTCCTTAGCCTGTCCTTGCTGTAGGGAGTTCAGGGAGTAATGCTGACGCTGGATGTCTGTCGTGAAGGAAGTCCTTAGCCTGTCCTTGTTTCAGGGAGTAATGCTGACTCTGGATGTCTGCCGTGAAGGAAGTCCTTAGCCTGTCCTTGTTTCAGGGAGTAATGCTGACTCTGGATGTCTGCCGTGGAGGAAGTCCTTAGCCTGTCCTTGCTTCAGGGAGTTCACTCTGGATGTCTGCCGTGAGTCCTTAGACCTCCTTGAGTAATGCTGACTCTGGATGTCTGCCGTGGAGGAAGTCCTTAGCCTGTCCTTGCTTCAGGGAGTAATGCTGATGCTGGATGTCTGCTGTGAAGGAAGTCCTTAGCCTGTCCTTGTTTCAGGGAGTTCAGGGAGTTCAGGGAGTAATGCTGTCCCTGGATGTCTGCTGTGAAGGAAGTATGTTTAACCTAAGTTCCATCATTTCTTCCAACACAATAAATACATCTGTTCTGGTTAATTGTGCCAGCCATGATAAGGAGGCTGATATTGAAACCAGTGACTGAACTTTCTTTTTATTTTTATCAGCATGAATTGAAATCTGGCCATGATGGTCCTTTGCAGCCCTGGGATGTTTCAAACCCAGCTTCTCTCCAGGGCTGCCACACATTACAGTTATAATGAAACGCTTTGTAGTTGATACAGTTCTTCACAAAGCTCATAGACGTAGGTCAAGAAGCATCTCTTCCAGCCAACGCCTCAGAGATGGAAGAACTTGAAGTCGACGTTCTTTGGAAAATAAATATGTAAATACCAACCTTGACATTCTTCATTCCCTCTTTCACACATCTTTCTTTAAAACCTTGACTTTGAAAAGCCAGTCACTCCCCACTGCGAAGAATTTAAAATGATGGTGAATACGTGATTAAGATCAATCCAGACAGCTGCTTTTGAACACACACAATATTTCAGGGTTATTTGCAAATGGATTTACTTTTTCTAAAAGAGAACCTCATCAAAACTGCATTTTCAATGTTCTTGCAGAAAGTCAGAGACAGGTTACAGTAAACATATTCAAGCAGCATGGAGTAGTGGTTAGGGTTCTGGACTCTTGACCGGAGGGTCGTGGGTTCAATCCCAGGTGGGGGACACTGCTGCTGTACCCTTGAGCAAGGTGCTTTCCCTAGATTGCTCCAGTAAAACCCAACTGTATAAATGGGTAATTGTATGTAAAAATAATGTGATATCTTGTAACAACTGTAAGTCACCCTGGATAAGGGCATCTGCTAAGAAATAAATAAATAATAATGTCAGAAAAGAAAATACTAAGATTAGAAACAATCCAAACATGTTATTTCTTGATGATCTTGCTGACAAATGATCCCTGCATGCTGACAGTTTTATTAACTATTACTCAGTCATTTGTTAAATCCATGACTAACTAGCCTGGTCACTTTGTTGTATTTGCTTTTGTTAAACCTGTAATTGAAACCTATTAATCTGAACTAGACTTGGGTGGAGAACTAGAAACACCTTCTGAGACCATTTAGAATATTTTACCACAGGCTGGAAACGACCATATTGACTGAGTTGTTAGTCATGGCCCTGCTCCTTAACATAACCCTGATTAGAATTGTGTTATGGAAATCAGTTGGCTGTGTGCTGCCTACAGGTTTTACACAACTCACTGGTTCTTTATAGGGTCATGACCTGTATTATAAATAAACATTGCTTTATAGATATTTTTTGTAATTTGTATTTACATAACGATTAATTGACCTGACATTTAAGATGAATCAGAAATTTATTAAAAATAAAAATAAAAATAACAGACTACCTTTAAGCATAATCTATCAGCCTTTGTCTGCTTTTCTACATAATCTATAAATGTTACAGAAGAAAAAAAAAACATACACCAGGTATCTTGCAATATAATTCATTCTGGTATAATTATTTGTGTATTGCCACACGATGGATTTGAAAAAAGAAGGAATCTGCTTCTGCATTCTGAAGTGCAGTATGAGTTTGAGTGGCAGGCTGATACAGATCGAATGAGGTGTGTTTATGTACACATACTGCGAGTCACAACCCGGTCCATTTTAATAGTCAGTGACTTCACTTCTATCATGGAATCCGAGGCCATGCTAGAAAGCCGTGAGAAACGAAGGGAGTGATGAAAGCAAGGTTGATCCCAGTAGCAGCTTAAAAAGTCAACGACTGTAAAAGGAAATTACCCGCCAAGACAAAGAACTCAGGAGAAACTAAAATGATGCAACTTCATGAAACTCACTCTTTAAAAATGTCTAAAATGAACCAAAGACAAACGACGGCCTCTGTATGTTAGAAACTGTTGTAAGTCCATGCAATAAATACAGAGCTATATGTTTTCAGATTACATTAGCACATGGGTGATGATATGTGAATCAAATCCAAATCAATATGGTTCCACATATTGCTTCTGCTTATTGAATTAGCTTATATTTTAATTTCCCCAAACACCTTTTCCCAGTTAAAAATCAAATTGAATTATGTCTACCTAGAGTACTGGGCTCTGACTGAAGCTATACTGTCTATCTCATCAAATTAGGCATATACAAATAGATCATCTGTTGTATTCTCCCATCGGTCCATTGATAAATTATACAGCTGCCTTTTGCATTTTTACAGTACAGTATATTTCTAAATAATTATTAAATTAATTCTCTAATTCCTTAACATTCCTGTTTCATTAAATGTATTGATTCAACAAAAGCTGCTGGTGTTAAAGGCCAGAGCAATCTAAATAGTGGAAAAAGAAAACAAAATCTACTTTATTTTCTTGGCAGGAAAAAAAAGGCTTTTATGGATAATTAAACAGAAATTACTATTTAATTGCCCAACAGAACAGGTGTATAGATTTCCCAATCCTACCTGACAAAAAATCAGTTTGAAAAGCATGTACTAATTATTTTTAAATTATCTGCCTGTGAGTCATTCATTAGTTTAAATACATCATTGATTAGTATGGGTATTAGCTTAAGAATTTAAGAATTTAAAGATGTTAATTGTATTTACTATATGAAGTATATTCAAATCCTCTGTCAAGACCAGAGCGGGATTCTGCAGCAAAACAAGCACGCCGATTGCTTCAGGCTCCAAATCAGAAGGTAATTGAGCCACAGTGGACCTGCAGTGACACTGTAGATTTATTTTCTCCCTAATTGGTATAAATGCAAACAACGGTTTTCATTCAATTATGCTGGCAGAATGGTTCACTATATTGCTGCACCAAGCTCAGAATTGTGTACAACTATACAGCTGATAATGTGAAGATGCATTTGTTGTAAAAAGCATAAGGCAGAAAGATAGCTAGGATGGGCTTGAGGGGTCAAAACAACAAGAACAAAAACAAAAACCTGTGAAAGAAGAGTTTTCCCAGCAGTTGTGTAATATTTCCCAGAATAACCATCATAGTTCCATCCCTCATAACAATACGTTTTACTGCTGAAATGAAACCTTCACTGAGAGGATCCGAGGTCTTGATATGAATAATGAGTAAGGGTTCAGGAATCATGTATACCGAATGGAGGTGTCCAGCCCTTGTTTAGACTGAAAGTAAGGACCTGTAATGAATGCTCATCATGGTTAAATGCTATGCCACAGTACATTTGGACATGCTATGGGCTATGCTTTACTGTGCTTTTACCCTGGTATACCAAGGCAGCCAATCTTTATAGTTAAAAGCTAAACTAGAGAAGTAATTTATACAGCCCTTTCCTCTGTCTGCAGGCTGTCTAGGGGGTGAGAATGGGGTGTTCGAAGGCACACTAATTGGTGCTTTTTCAAAAGATTTGACATTGTAATGGAAAGAGGTTGGCGGAGGTATAATCCCACATGTCCGAAGGCATCTGTGTGTCTTAAAGAGGCTGAAGCTTGATGCCTGAAGCCCCAATCAGCAGTTGAACAGCATCACCGCAGCCTCAAGATGACCTTACTGGTGAATTCCAGTGCTGTCACCCTCGCTTCCCATGTGCAAACTCCAATTAAAAAGATTAGGCCTGTTATGTGAGTGAGGCACCTGTAGCACACACACACACACACACACACACACACACACATATATATATATATAGCCTCAAACAGGCTGTCACTACCAGCACACTACACTACAATGGATTTTCAGTATACAGTATATGTCAGATTCAAAGCTAATGAGACAACATATTTTCCTTTCCTTGGGGAAATCTATTTCGAATCTTGGTTGTGATACTTGATGCTGTTATATTGTTCCAGGATAACATCCAGGATCCACATTGGTCTCGCTCCATAGACTGAGCTGCATGGAGGGGGGATGCATTGTCCAAGGGCACTCAGTACCTCATTCACATGGCTTGGATCTAATTGCTGTCCTGGACCCTTGTCCATGGCTAGGATGCAGTCTTTCAAACATGCATGCATTTTTAAACAAGGTAATTCAGATGGTGCTAGTATTGGCAGTGCAGTAAACATTTGTCATATAGCTCCATACAAACAGCAATGATATATATATATATATATATATATATATATATATATATATATATATATATATATATATATATATATGTATATATATATATATATATATATATATATATATATATATATATATATATATATATAATATGAACATCGCAGTCTGGGCTTTAGGACTGCTTCATTTCCTTTCCCTGTGGCTAGAATGTAAGTAAGATCGTATTTTATTTGTAATAGAAAGCTGTGGACAAGTTGCCTGCAGGTTTTAAGTATTAGCCACAGGACAGGAAGGAGTTGTAAGAATGGAAATTCAAGTTGCACAGGCTAGACATTGTTCAAGTTTCCACTCCTGCTTTTACACATAGATTTCAGCTAGTTCTCTCTTACCAGTACTCTTAACTGATAACACTAGTTTTCTGTATGTGCTAAAGAGACAATTCATTTTTTTTATTGAGGTATCCTTCACTTACAAAAAGTGTCAGCTGTCATTCAGTGTGTACTGCTGCGAAAGGCCATGTGTAAAACAGGTTCAGTCAATGCTCACCTCAATTCATTACGAGGCAGAACTAACCCTGGCCCATGCACGTGGTGTTTGGAACTCATATATCCTATGGGATTGCTATGCTTTCACTGCTGACTGTTGTATACAGTAAACTATGGTTCTTTATTCCTGTCCAAGGCTGCACAAGATTAATATAAAAGTAGCTCTGGCTGGGTATGTTTTTTTTTTAATTTTATTGGTACCTTTGGTTATATATCAGGAGTATACCATTTGACATGTGCTGTAAATCAAGCACTTTTACATATCTATGTTCCCAGTTTCTTAAAGTAGCATGTACAGTAGGTAGTGTCTGTCCAGATGGACTCTTCTGTGTTATATATTGTAAATATAGATGCCATCACTTTGTGTTGTACAACAGCCAATATATCCATAATGTCCACAGCCACTATGGCTCTGTAAGTGCATACAATGATCAGCTGTACAGTTCTCAGAATTGTGTGTTTGTACGGTCTTGGAACCGTGATCCAGGGTCATTTGTTATAATGCTCCCACTGTTTGCTTGTCTTGTTATGCTCGGTTGTGTGCTCTGGGAATCCTGCAATGTTTTGCACCCTGTCTACAGCGCT